>JAYDZG010458647.1:0-13353 GCA_034509265.1 Microcambeva bendego | reverse complement strand
AATGTAGTTTGGAACACAAAATAAACAGTAAATGTAAGTAAGTCTGCATGCATCAGGCATCTCCATCTTCCCTAATGATGTGACCTCGATAAGCTGGAGTACTGTCGTCCATAAAAATTAAATTAGGTCTGTGTTTCTCATTAAGATATACAATGACTGGATTAATGATGTTTTTCAAGTAGTATGGGCTTATCTCTGTACAATTCATAAAGTGTAAGGCAGAATTGACTTGACACACTTAAGCAGTAACACCACCAAATGCCAACAGCAGCTGATGCATTGCACTCACCTTGATGTCTCCAGCATTGTTAACTGCCGCCAAAGTGGGAATCGACTTTCGTCAGTGAACAGCACTAAGGCCCACTGGTCCCTTGTCCAGTGTAAATGCTCCCTGGCCTGTGCAAGATGATGACGCCTGTGCCGAGTGGTGTGCTCTGGTAATCTTGAAGCTCATCCAAAATGCAGACCATTCTGATGTAAGCAGTTTCGAATGGTCTGATGTGACACTTGAGTGTCTCTCACCTCCCTTATATGTGACTGGAGTTGTGGTTCATTCAACATTCAACCGGTTCTGCAGGGTCATCAGTGTTGTATGTAGCCAAAGGACGTCCACTCCTATACTTTTTTTGACTTTTCCAGTCTCTATATCTCTGTTGGAACCTGCTGATGACTCTCTGTGACTAAGCTCAATGTCCACTTTCATCCCGCATATTAAGCCTCGCAATGGGACTGGGCCAAGACTGGGCCAAGACTGGGCAATTTTAACCCGGACCCTCTGCCGTAACCGAGGCCAGTGGAACCTGGGGGTGGATCACAGGTTGACACCTGAACTGGCATAAACAGGACCCTGATAAGGGATGGAAACAGAGTAGAGGGAGACTAAGTCCGGCCTACGTGAAGAACAGGAGTCGATGGAAACCAGGTTGAAACAGGATCGGCACTACGAATTGGACCAGGGTTGACCAAGACAGGGTTGACCAAGACGTGGTTGATTTTCTGGATGAGTACTGAACTGACGGACAAGGAAAATGCACTGAGTATGGGACCGACTGGAACTGGGTTGGACCTCCATACACAACCGGAGCCAAAAGAAACTGGATCAACACTACAGACGGAACCAGGGTCGACCGAGGCGGGGTCGGACCTCTGGATGGGACCATAGCTGATGGACGTGGAAACAGCACTACGTACGGAACCAGAACCAACTGGAACTGGGTCGAACTGCCAAATTGAATCGAAGTGGACGGAAAATTGATTGGCACTATGGATGGGACCAGGGTCAACCGAGACAGGGCTTAACCTCTGGACGGGATCAGAGCCGACAGATGCGGAAATAGTACAACGTACAGAACCGGAACCAATTGAAAGTGGGTCGTACATCCGAAAAGAATCGGAGTGGCTGGAACCTGGATTGGTGCTACGGACAGGTCCAGGGTCGAGCGAGATGGAGTCGAACCTCAGTATGGGACCGGAGCCGACGGACACAAAAATAAAATTACTTACAGAACCAGGTCAGACTGGAACTGGGTCAGACCTCCGAATGGGATCGGAGCTGATGTAACCTGGATTGTGAAAACCCCTCCCCGAATCGGATCGAGACGGGAGAAAAAACACTGGTTACAGGAGTGGGGCTCCCCAAAAAAATTTACCTGGGGGCTTCTACGAGTCCTGGCAGGAGTGTAGCGTGGGCTCAAAACACTCCCAATTTGCAAGGGTCTGGAACCCGATGACATGAACAACCACCGGTCGAGACCCTTGCCTAAGCTCCAAAAGGTGTGGGCCTGCATCCCTGCACCTCACCGGTTTAAAGAAAGTTTCACAGCAGCAGGAAAAAAACTGCTCTGTCTCACATTATATGGCCTCCCACTCCCACATTGCTATAGCCCAATCTAAAGCACAGCCCGAAAGGAAATAAATCATATATGCTGCCTTGGAGTGCTCTGAGGAGAAGCGCGAGGGCTCCTGCTCAAAAATGAAGCTGCAATGCAGCAGAAAACCCCTACAGTGCTTAGCCTCCCCCGCAAAGTGCTCTGGAAGTGGGGTATCCGGCACCATGGGAGATGTGATGGTAGCTGTCTCTCTTGATGTTGTGGCCCGGTCAGCAGCAACCACCTGGGCAAATTCGTACAGGCGTTGGGCTAGTTTGGCAAGAGCCTGGTTGTGTTGGCCGAGCGCAAATCCCTGGAGACGCAGGGAATCAGCCAGGGACGTAGTCTCTGCAATGTCCATTACTTACAGTCTCGCCATTCTGTTGCAAGGGGTGAAAAGGGCAGACACAAAGATGCAGAGAACAGTAAATGCAAAATGAGGATTTATTAAACATAAAATAAATCCACCTTGCCGGAGCACAGGGCTGGCATGAGGGGGTCTCGCAATCACCTGATATCAAATCCTCTGGTTTCGTCTGTGAACTACGGAGGCCCTCTGCTGATGGGCACTGGTACACCACCATGGGAAAACAGGTGCTGTGTACCTGCAATCACTCAAAAAAGGAATCATTGAGTTTAATTAATATTAATATATTATATAGGTTCCACGTGATTTAAATAAGTAAATGGTAATTAAAAAAAATTTAGTTAAAATTATTATTTAATCCCAACCACATTATGTGCCATATTCATGTAAATTTAACATGTTTTTTTCAATTACTGCTAATGAAATGTATTTGAGTACAATAAACACAATTTAAATTAGTTGTCTCAAATTAATCAAAATGTGTTGTGTTTAAATAATATATATAAGCAATTTTAATTTAATTCTTTATTTAACTAAAAGTTAAATAATAGTTTTACTGTTGTTGCAAAACACATGTCAACAGGTTCCACTTATTTAAATTAAGTAGACCCAACAAAATGTTTTCTTTATTTTTTATTAAAACAAGATAATCTGAATAATGATCTTGTTACTGTTTTGAACAGATCTGACAAATGTTTTTACAACATTCTGTTGCAGACATACAACAACAAACATATCCATGTTATATCTGAATGCACAGAAATAATTTCTTTGGATAAATCTAGGGATTTTCTTACAAAATCAAACCCTGAATATTCAGCATGGTTATCTCTAAGTGTTTTAATGCAGTAAAATAAACCCTAATTTCAATATTTCACCAAAGCACTTTAACAAGAGCTAGTTGAATTACCAACCAATTTAAATAAGTGAACTTTTGTTCTCAATTTTAAAAATGGGTAGAAAATAACCTATAACATTTTTAGTCACTAAGTTTCATTTTCAGTGCTTGAATCTTAGGAGAAAGCCGGCTGGCATCCAACTCCATGACCACCTTCTGAATCACCTCAAAGGTGAACTTCAGGTCCTTTGGATAAGTAAGGTTCAGTGCATATATTATACCAATGAGAATGGCACATGCACAGGCTACATTACACAGATTGTGAATCACATCTGTACCTTTAACAATAATTCCAACATCTTCTGGGGGGATGTTGCATCTGCTCCCTCTCTTCTTATGATGTAAATGCCAATTAAAGTTTGTTGAAGGTTCTTCTGAACTTTGTTTCCTTCTGTGTCCTTGAATGAATAATTAGCATAACAATATAATGATGTTACCGTAAATGAATAGTTAACAAATCATTTGAATAATGGACCAACCGAATTTCTTCAAAATAATTATAATTAATTATTTTTACAGTGATGTCTATTAAACAACATGTAAACAGTAAAATAATTCTTAGTTCAAATACACCCTCTGCAGTTGCCCTATATGGTAGGTGTAACATGAAATCTTTGTTTGTTTATTTGGGATTTTAAAGTCATGTTTGTTTACATTCATGACAGGAATTTGTTACTCATTACTCAAGTTTAATAACTACTTTTTTATTTCTCCAGGTACCTGGCTGCATGTTTTTGGAGTGTGGGAGGAAACCAGAGCACCCGGAGTAAACCCTCAGATACGGGGAGACTATAAAAACTCCACACAGAAAGGACCCAAACCATTACACCTGGGGATCGAACCCAGGACCTTCTTGCTGTGCCACCTGCAGGTACATTTTACATCTGTGAAGAACTTTTTTGTCCAGAATATCGGCACAGATGTAAACAGCACCAACCAGCAATTTCATTAGTGGAAAGTGACATTCAGAGGTTTCTCCATTTAAGGATGTAGTAATGAGTGACAAAACTGTTTTACAGTCTGTATTATAGAATGTGCTTTTAGAAGAGCATATCTACAAAATACACTGACAATATACAGTGATAGCCCCTTACAATAAGTAAAGGGCAGCATGGTGGCTTAGTAAGAAGCACTGTCACCTCACAGCAAGAAGGTCCCGAGTTTGGGTCCTTTCTGTGTGGAGTTTGCATGTTCTCCCCTCCCGTGACTGCGTGGGTTTACTCTGGGTGCGTCGTTTTCCTCCCACAGTCCAAAAACATGCAGCAGGTTAATTTGAGAGACAAAATTGTCCATGACTGTGTTTAATATAAAACGTGAAAAGATGAACCTTGAGTGATGAAGACTTCTCAGAATAAATGTACTTTTATTGAAGAGGACATATGGAAAACAGTTCCATGCATTTGGTGTACATTTGTTTACCTGGACAGCTTACCAACCCAAACTTTGATTGAATCCCATGTTTTCTTTTGTAGTCAACAAACACTTATTTAACTGGGTGAGTTTTCAGATATTTTTACAACACACTAAACACTCATTAGAGCAACCGCACCCCTCTGAGTTTCACCTCTGTGAAGCAGCATTTCTGTTTTTGTTTATTAATGTCACATGTCGCAGATGACTCAAAAGCACATACCTCCATCATGCCAGCCAAGATCGTCTTTCTTTTTGAATATCTTAATGATCAGAGTAATGGTCAAGCTGAGACAGGAACCTTGCCTGGAGTGGAAGAGTTGTGATTCTTTGAAACTGTGTTCAGCTGAAACAGCAAAGTTTACCTTATCAACAAACTGCTTCATTCTTGATTTATACGGTGAAGTAATTTGTCTGATGAAGATTTTTACATGTAAATATAAGACTCAACAACAAACAATAAGGCTTTGAACAGGAGAGTTATACAGTTCATGTGCAGTTCAGTACAGGTCAACTCACCTCACTCAAAGTGAACACTGCTGGCCATCTAGCCTTGAATTCTGCGTCCAATGGTTTATCTTGTACCACTTCCTGCCTTCTATAAGCGAAGGTTTTTGCCATCTTGTCTTTGATAACTCGTTCATTTTTTTTCTTGATTTCAGTTATCAGTTGGAAACTGGGAAAAAATTACCTCTGCCTTTCTAGTTTTTTGACATCAAGGACAGCTTGGCATTTATCAGCAGGTTTGTGCTTGAGGGAATTGATGCTTAACTCGGGGCATCCTAGATTTCTTAATTTGGTTCTATAATTGGTCATCTTGTATTTTGTGCTTGTATTTTCCACCCATAAAAACCACAAGCAGAATTATGTTCTCTTAAACACAGTGTTTTTTGATTAATGCTTCTGCTACAGCCTCCAAATCTAAATTAGAAGCATCTGGTCAGCTAAACTTTCTAAGATTTCTGATTTGAGCTTTGGACTGGAAATTCAAGCTGCATCTCTGCATCAAACAAGAACCGTGGGATTGGGAACTCTCTAAGCCAAGGAGATCTGGTTGTAGCGGACTCGGGGGTTGACAACAACAGAGAGTCATCTGTGCTTTGGATATCACTAGAACAAGTCATCTCCACCCAGAGTACCTTCACTGTGCTCTTGTCTTGAATATAACTTATTAAATTCAAGTTAACGAACCCATCTCCAAAATCACTGTCCATGTATTGGAGTCTTATGTCTCCATCAATAGTGAAATATCTTTTGATCTCTGGAAAAAGGTCTTCCACAGAACTAGGCATTCCGGAATAAAGAACCAACTTTTCAACATTGTTTTCACCAAGTATCACACACAGCTTATCTGGGTCAGCCATCTGTGTTCGTAACCAAAATGGTTAACCATAGTTACAATCAGGAAAGTCACTGTATAAATCTAAAAGTGTTTAGAATTGATGCACTGATTTAATAGAAATGTTCTATAGCAACAGTAACCAAAAGACTGCATCATTTGTAGTATTGTTTCTGAAATCAATTTGGGCCTACCTGTTGTTTCCACATTTTGCTCTATACCCTGTCCCAACAGAGTAGATTGGAGCAAACTTTGTGGTCGATCTGCTTTGAGAAACACTAGTTAAAATGATTTTTAACCAATTAGCCAGGTCACACCTGTCGACATTTTTTTTATCCTTACTGTAACCTTTAAGGGCTAAATTAGCAAATGAAAAGTTGAAGAATCTACTAAAAATACACCCTTCAAACATCCCACAAGTAAAACTGCATCCAAATATTAAATTACTTTCCTTTGTACAGTTTAGGAAGTGAAAATATTAAACCTTAAGTGCTACTGATGGTCATTTGACATAACATAAATAGCTTAAACACTAGAGAATGAATCTTGGATATGTGCTAACGTGACTGGAGACCACCCGACTTTCAAGTAAGGATATCTTTTAAGGGTTACCATCCGAGTGGCCAGCTACTTCAGGTAAATCAGAAACACCTCAGTTGGACATGGGTGTAGTTAAAAAGCCTAGTAATGCTCCCGAAACCATGATGAGAATCTTCTGAAAATAAAACTTAAGGTACCCTCCAAAATGCAGATCCTGATTATCTCACCCTATTCAGGCAGTCCGTCAACAGTTCCATGAATAACAACCATTCAATTTCTATAAATAACACCATTGTTTGACACAATTTTGTCCAGACAAATCTCTGCCACATTTGGGTATTTCTTCCTAATACCCAGCATGAGCTCATCTTTCATTACTTCAGTTGGAACTTTTGAGACACTTAAGGCTTCAAATGCAGCCTCTTTATGATTGGAAAACAAATGATAACCAATCATCAACCGATGTTTTGTTGCTAACGAAAGAGCAATGTTTGTGTGGCAAACTACTTCCTTGAAAAAGCTGTGTTTTTGTTATGATGTTAAAAGCACAAAAATAGAAAGGTTAAATTACATAAGCAGAGTTCCCACGAGTTTATTATATTTTAATTCAAAATAAAGACAGCGGTTATTAATGACTAAAATAAATAAAAACTCCCACGGCAGAGTCAGACGCATTGACGCTGCAGTGAACCCGGAAGTCCACGGCATTGGAGATATATCTGGCGCTGATTTCAGTGGCCATGCCGACAACCCCGGGAAAGGGGGGGGGGCTCACTCCTGTAAAATAAAATACAAACAGAAATAACACCAAAAAACCAACTGAAATAAACTAAAAAAGAGTGAGATGCCCTGATCGCTGTGGTGATGGCTCTGACCCAACTCCAGCATGGCAGGGAACGTAGACCCATGGATCGTCAGTAGAGGGAGCCAGAAACCACCATGGACAGACTGGCTTGGCTTCCTCCAGGTCCTAGCACCCACTGGATTCAGGTGCGATGCACGGCGCAGCCTTTCTTGCGGTCCTCGGACAGCGGCTGCCGAACCAGCTCTGCCCCTACCATCCAGTGGTGCTGCGGACCTCTGGCTTCTATACCGTACACCCCGACCATCGTAGGGGCTGGGGGGTACCAGTCTGTCCATAACCCACCAACAATCAGGACAACTACATGCCGGTGAAGCGTGCCTGATCGAATAGTGCATGTGAAGTGGTGGCGCCAAACTCAGTGCTGCACCCGGCTTTATTGGGGAACGCCAGATGTGAGCACTCAGCCCAATTAGGGCAGCTCGCCACTTAAACCCCTTAGGGGAGGTGATCTGTAATGCCAACCACACCGGAAGCCGAACTGCGGTTTGACGGCATGGTTGGTATCGTTTCAGTTTTGGCTCAAATCTTATTGTCCAAAGAACCAAAGTATTGAATAATTTGTGGATAATGCTCTAAATAATTATGCTTTGACATCACCTTTTGGCCTGGAAATAGCTCTTGGTATAGCTACCTGTGATCTGTTCTCTTACACTCATGGTATGCAATGGACTCTTCAGTGTGAATGTGGGCAACTACAAGTTCAACAATCTATTTTAGAATCAAGATTAGCTGCCAAGCAGGCTAACTTCAGGTATAAAGGGCCCAATCAAGAAGGGAAGTAATCTCAGAAGAGTCCAATTCTCAACTGAATTGCCACCTATTGACTTTTTGCTCAAAAATGTGCATAGAACCACATGTGGCCAGTTAGTCATATCATCCCACTTGTAAGGAAAGTGCAGAATTCTCTCATTTAAGATGTCAAGTGAGAAATATTTCTTTGAAATAAGCTTTCCTAGGTACCTTCAAATAAATCATGTATATCTGGGGGATAGCCTGCTGTAACATCAAAATGTGAAAATCTTTCAGTTAAGACACAGGAGCATTTTACTCCAAAGCAAGGCACTCTATTTTCCTTGGCAGTTTTACATGAAGTCTAGGAGTTTCTTGGGACCTATGGGTAAATGCACCAGAAGAAACATGCTGACACTGAATTTCACATGCAAGGCCGATACAAAATTGACATTTGTATGCCCCAGAATCATTCTCTACAAATCCAGCTAGCCCATGGGCACCAAGATTATCAGCCACTACACACTGTATTTTCCTTTTAACACTTTGTCCTAACTTTTTTTTCCCAAAGTCACAAGGTCCTGAATAAGAGGTTCCACCACTTTCTAATAGCCATAGGTTTTCACATAGACACTGTTGCATAAGACAAATAAATGGATGATAAAGATGAGTGCGACCCTGGTGGCAAGTTGCTTAAAACCCAGTATATTCCACAAAGTTTGTGTTTTTTGCAAGATGTACCTACTTTAAAAAAAAAATAGCCCATCCTCATATTACTTGTACTGCTTTGGTTAACTTACATTTTCTTACAATTTACATTGCCGTTTTCTACAGTTTTCAGTGACTTTATCAAGTATGTGTTTGTGATATAAAAGCTGCTGTAGCGACTGCAATACGTACATACTGATGTGTGTTTGTTTTTCTGATCTAATATATATTCTATTGGTTGAACAACTCTGAATTTCTCTATGTAATATTTCTTACGTTTAAAAGCAGTGTTAAGTATCCCATCATCACCTATTGTTTAAATCAAAGGATTAGAGCACACCACAACAGCAATTTCATCAATTACTGTCTGCTCAAAAATGAGGTTATTGTTTTGGCAAATTTCACTAATAATGGTTTTTGACAATGGCACAGAGAAACTCATCAAGAGCTGTGCTAGGAATATGGAAAATGTTTCCCAACTTCAACAGAAGTCCTGCAAACTTATGTTGTATTTTGCCAATTATCTGTACATTCTTGCTGGGCACTGATTTGGACATCTACATGTTCAGCAGGAGATTCCTCAACTGAGGTTTCTGATACAATCAGAGTATTTTCAAATAATTAAATTACTCCAGGTTTGAAGTCACTGAAACAATGCAAATGGTTTTTATTTTTTTTTAGGATTTTTCATATTGTAACTTAACTATTTCACTGGCCTACACCACAAAAACCACATGTCCAACTGATTAATTATTTCTTAATTAACTTCCTTTAGGAAGTTTTTTTATTAAAATAAAATGGGAATTGCAAATCTAAGCAAAGGATACATTACAAGGTCTAGTAATTTATTTAACATTGACATGTCTGGTATTCATTTGGACACTTTTCAAGTTCATGCGCATGCTTAGCCTAACTCCTGCTGCCCAGAGGCTGAAAGCGAATAACGTTTTCTACTTGAGCCTAACAACATCTGGTGATAAAATCGTGATAAAGTCACTACTCGTGTTTTTATAAAACGGAGATATATACAAGATAAACACCAGTGCTTAATAAATAATGTACTGTATTATATTAAATGTATTAAGCAACACAACTCCAAAGATTTGTCTATAGTGTAATTATTTTTATTGTTTAAGAGTTTTAAAAGTAAAGTCATCACATTTCAGGACTGGGACAGCCAATCCCAATAAAAAGTGCTGATTCACTTCCAAAACTCTAATATTATTTTACAGTATGTATAGCTATTTTATAGAGACTAGTTTCAATACAAGCGAACGTGATATAAAAATATCAACTGTTAGGTAATTAAGTTATGCACCGAGACATTTTCTAGAAGTATTGTGTATGTGTAATTGTGTATATTACAATGTTAGATATATTAAATTGGCTTAAGTTTTAATGCTCAGCTTAGCTAGCATAACTAGCCATCTTAAATAATATATTGCTCACTCATAACATGACTTATATATCAGACAGTACTAATAAAACACTAACTGGGCAAATATAAATGTTTTACTTTAAGATATCTACACAGATGGCTATGGAATTATACACACATCATCGTCATACGTTCACAGGCACATTCAAGCGCAGCTGATTTAACCTAATTAAATCACTTTGTGTGAAATGAAATTTTACACATAGTTAGATGTACATCCGTTCAACTTGAATAAAACAATTTATATCAACAATTACATTTATTGTAAGTTAGTTGAACATGATATCATTGATTAAAATCAACAAATTCTCTGAATCATTTTTTTCAGTTAGGATAGACAGGAGAGAGAGGAATAGAAAGGACTCTGAGCGTTCACAGCGGTCCAGGCTGCTTACTGACCCAAACAAAACTCTATGTTACCTCCCAGCCTCCCAGCTGGTATTCAGCTGACCCTCTATACGGGCCCAGCGATTACCGCTGTCCCTACCTATTGCAGTTGACCACTCCCTCGAACGCCACAAACCTGATGGGCAGAAACTGCCACAAACAGAAATTTAACATATGCATTAGCAATGCAATGACGCGACACTGCACACTGCCTTAGAGCGGCTTATAAAGACTGCAGCCAGGTGCGGGTGCAATCAAGTGCACGCCACTGGGGGCAGCGGCCGCAGCCATGCACGTTACAGGATGTCTGCCGATGGAATCAAACCCAGGCCCAACCCACTGTTCCAAAGCTTTTTTTCTGAATTATTTGTTTCACTGGATTTCATCTCTCAAAAGCTCAATTTATGCCATCACTACCAGCAAGCAGCTGCTCTTTAGGCTGTGGCTGTAGTAACTAAGTGTGTGTGTGTGTGTGTGTGTGTGTGTGTGTTGGGCGTGAATATGGCCAACATATGTTAGCATGCAAAAACGCATGACATAAAGAGAAAGGTCCAATCAATGCAGACTTTTCAAATTGCAAAAACTAAATTTAGCGAGGTAGCCCCTGGGAAGAAAAAGCTAAAAACCTCTCGTACACAGCAAAGGATATGGGTGATAACAGAACTTTGCTTTATAATACAGGACTGTGAAGGCCCTGCCTCCACTTTTTCATGTCATGAGTATCCTTCTTTTACTTACTACACACATGCAGTCAAGAGGAAAATCAGAACACTGCTCGTGCACACTAAAAACTGATTGGCTGACTGAGAGACAATAGAAATAAGGCAAACCAGAACCCTCCCTTTTTTCATGTGCTTCATGAATATGCACACTAGGGAGTATGGACTTTCTCTCTCACTTTCCCACACATGATGGGGAAAAGTGTGTCTTTGTGCATTTGTGTGCGCTCTTGTCTGCTTGTTCTGGATTCTGGAAGATTTTGTCTGACTTTCGGGTATCAGAGAGGTGCAGCAACTTACGCGAGACTTGGGATGTCTGTGAATTGTAAACATTTTTGGCAATTTAGAAATTCTGTTGGAACATTTTTGTAGGTCCCAAAAAGTCCAAATGTCTGGTAAAAAGAGAATGTCTGGAGGCAATTTCACCTTACATGACTTCAAAAGCAATCTGTGAGGAAAAACTGTATTGAATTCATTATATTAAAATATTAAAACCACTTCTGGTTTGAATTGGACAATTATCTGATAATTATAATATAAATTTTGATTCACATTGTGCACCCCCCTACATGAATAGGGTAATATTTAAAAAAAAAAAAAAAAAAAAAAAAACACACAGCTTGATGAAGATGTACCATCCTCTGGGGTCTGGAAAGAAAAAAAAACAATCATATCCTCCAGTCATTATAAACTCATGAATTCTTAATGGGCTGGACCAGAGCTTAGAGATCGCATTGGTTATGGCAATAAAATACGTGCCAGTGACATTGGGAAAACAGCAGAGTTGATTGCTTTTGAAGATCGATAGAGACATCCCTGGTGTGTTTTCACTTAGAGAATGAGCTTCTGTCTCTCATAATGGCACACATTTGCCTCGTGAGCTTTGGTCTATTTGAACAGGCAAATAATGCCAACATTTGTCTTTGGATATTTTACTAGGCTTTTTTGGTGCACAATGTGTAGGAAGAAAAACTAAGAAAACAAACTTTGTCAAAATTACTTAACAAATGAATTGTTTAGATTAATAAGCTATTTTAGAGCTTTTACACATAAATGCATAAATGCAAAAACAGTGTATCTTTTTTCCCCAAGCTGCTTGGCAATTGCCCCGTAGCCCTTTTGAGCCTTGTGGAGGTCTACAATTTTGTCTCTGATGTCTTTGGACAGCTCTTTGGTCCTCAAACAGGTGCTTCTAATTTAGAATAATAATTGGAGTGGAGGTGGACTAACAGGTCTTTGAGGGCCAGAATTTTTGCTGATTGGCAGATGTTCAAATACTTATTTGCAGCAGTAACACACAAATAAATTATTTAAAAAATACACATCGTGATTCCTTCCATGATTTCTAAATGTATGGAGGAAGGGGCTCTGGTCAGATGGGACCAAAACTGAACTTTTCGGCCACCAAGGAAAACGCTATGTCTGGTGCAAAACCAACACATCTCATCAACCCAAAAACACCATCCCCACAGTGAAACATGGTGGTGGCAGCATCATGCAGTGGGTATGTTTTTCAGCAGCAGTGACTGGAAAAGTGGTCCGAGTCGAGGGGAAGATGGATGGTGCCTTAATACAGGAATATTCTTGAGCAAAACCTGTTTCGGTCTCTCAGTGATTTGAGACTGGGACAGAGGTTCACCTTCCAGCAGTACAAAGTATTTGGCTAAAACAACACAAGTGTTTTAAGGTGAAAATGTATTGGAATGACCTAGCCAAAGCCCAGACCTTAATCCAACTGAGAGTCTGTGGTCAGACTTGACAAGATTGCTGTTCACCAGCGGGCACCGAAAATAAGGATTTTTCCGCAGTCCCTGTCTCACCACAGTAATTGGAATACAAATAGAGAACACACATAAAGTGCTGTGAAAATGTATTTGCACCCTTACAGTTTTGTCACAATTTCAGATTCTGAAACAAATTTGAATATCAGAAAAAAATAACCTGATTAAATACAAAATTCAGTTTTTCAATGATTGTTTGGGGGCATACGGCTGAAAGGCCTGAGGTTCGTGGCACCACTGGATGTTAGGGACACACCCGGTTTGGCAGCCGCTGTCCGAGGACCGCAAAAAATGCGGTTCCGGG
>JAYDZG010455640.1:0-13385 GCA_034509265.1 Microcambeva bendego | reverse complement strand
CTTGGCAAGCGTTTGATTGTTGACGATGCGCTTCCTGCCATCGCAGGCACTAACAGAATTACCTATACTTCAATTCTCTTTGGTCCCGGTGCTTTCATTACTGCCCCCGGTCAAGTTCAAGTGCCTTCCGAAATGGAGCGCATTGCAGGAAGCGGCAACGGTTCCGGTCAAGATGTTATTCATTCCCGTATGCACGATTGCATCCACCCTAACGGTTTCAGCTTCCTTTCCGGTAGCGTTGCAGGTCAATCCGCAACCTATGCAGAACTCAAGCTTGCCGCCAACTGGGACAGGAAGCTTTCGCGCAAAAACATTCCGATTGCGTTCCTTCGGACTAACGACTAACGGAAACCCCCGATTGAATTAACTTTAAAGGGGTTAGGGTATGCTTATGCTCTAACCCCTTTTTTGAAATTAACTAACATTATGAACTCTGAAGAAAAAATTGAAGAGGGTCTTTCACAAGGTGAAGAAGTGAGCCTTCAAATCTGCAACCTTTGTTCGTCCAAGGGTATGAGCGTTTCCGAAGCTCGCGCCTTCATTGCCGCTAACAGCGACGAAGGCAAAGGTGAAGCAGTTGCGGAGAATGCCCCGGCAACCAATGCCATTGGCTTGCCAATCGGTCATCCTGACACGCTGGAAGGGCTGAAAGAAGCTCTTGCAGTAGCAGGCAAGGAGCAGCATCCAAACGCCAAGCTTGAAAAGGTTTTGGCTAACTACAAGAAAGAATTTCTTGCTTACTAACTTTTCCTAACGGAAAACCCCGTCGTCGGATTCTTTGCGGTTTCTTGCTGGCGACGGGGCAACCCTAACAAAACGATGGCAATTATTCTTGAAGATGGTTCCCAAGTAACTAACGCTAACGGTTACGTTTCGTTAGTTGAAATCCGCGACTTTGCTTCCATGCGCGGCATTGTTCTATCGGCTACGGATTCGATTGTTGAAACTTTCAGTTTCAAAGCTACCGACTTTTTTGAAACTTATGCTAACAGGTTCAAAGGTTCCAAGGTTAGTGCAACCCAAGCTTTGCAGTTCCCCCGTGAAGGTGTTTCGTTAGACGGATTTAGCCTTGCATCTAACGAAGTTCCAAGTCTCGTCAAAAAGTGCATCTGTCAGTTAGTTATTGAGCTTCACAATGGAATCGACATTGCCCCGACAACGGACGGCAAATTTTTGATTCGTGAAAAGATCGACGTTATCGAAAACGAATGGCAACCGGGAAGCTCAAGCGGCCAACCAAATCTAACACTTTTTGAAGCATTTATCGCTCCGCTCTTGCAAACCTCAACCGGAGGATTAACTGTTAGACGTGCCTAATTACGGCAAATCGGCAAAGAGTGCTTTGGAGTCTATCCGAAAGGCTGGCGTAGAATTACTTTGCGAACGTAAAAGCGCGGGTGTTTACGATCCGTCCTTGGGGGATTATTCCACACCTGAAAGCGTCAATCATTGGAACATTTTTTGCGTTATACTTCCAGCAAGCGTTAAGAAATTCAGAGGCATTGATAACAAACTAACAGATGAAGGTTTGATTCTAACTAAAGCTCGCTATCTACTAACGGCAGCTTTGAATGAAGATGGCCAAATTCCTGAACCCTTACCCGAAGATCTAATTTATTTTGCCGAGGGTAGCGTTTGGAAAGTGATAGGCGCAAGCCCCTTGAAACCTGCGGAAACCGCTTTAATCTATCAAATCGGAGTTATTGAAATTGGCTAATGAGCTTTGCAAATGACATTGAAAAATTTGCTAGAAATACGGAACTTGAGATTCTGAAGGTCAAACGCGCAACCGCATTAAAACTTTTTTCAGCTATCATAAAAGACACACCCGTCGGCAACCCTGATTTGTGGCAAGCATCTTGGGTTGACTCAGACGGAAGAGCAACGGACCCGCCGGAAGGATATGTCGGGGGAAGGCTTAGAGCTAACTGGATGACAAGCTTAAACGGCTTTGATGATGATACAACTAACAGCACAGAGCAAGAGGGTGCCGTCACTCTTCTTTTGTCAAAGATTGCAAGCTGTCAGCTTCCCGATGAAATTTGCATGTCTAACAATTTACCTTATGCTCATACTATTGAATACGACGGACATTCAAAGCAAGCCCCTGAAGGAATGGTTAGACGTAATGTGATTCGCTTCAAAAAAATTGTTAGCGATCAACTTAAACGAAAAGGATTCAACTAATGAGCCAAGGAAAAGTCAAAGCCGCAGTTATGAAAGCAATTGACAACCGTATTGCTTTGTTAGATCCACCTGTCGAAGTTGCTTGGCCTAACAAAAAATTCAAAACGCCCGCTGGAAGCTGGATTCGTGTTAGCTATATGCCTTCGCAAGACTCGACTGAAACCCTAGGTGAAGGCGGGGAGCAAGAGTTGTTAGGTATAATTCAACTTGATGTAAACATTCTAACCGACATTGGGGAAAAAACGCAAAACCTAATACTTGGACAATTGGAAGCTTATTTTGTGCCGGGAAAACGCTTTACTTATCAAAGCCAAACTGTCAATTTCGTTTCGTGCAACCGATCATCGGGAAGGATTATTGATAGTTTTTTCAGAGTATCCTTATCGGTTAGTTTCTATGCAAGATATTTCAGAGCAACTCCATAAAACACACTAACAAAATACTACCATGTCAGACGTAATTGACCACAAACTTTACGCCGTTCTTGAAACGGTTCGCGGCACTACCCCTGCCACTCCCGCCATGTCAACGGTTAGACACACCTCTTGCAATCTTGGATTGTCGAAAGAGACTTTCCGAAGTGAAGAAATTCACACTACCCGAGAGCTGAAAGACTTTCGACATGGCAATCGTCAAGTCGGTGGCGAATTTGGTTTTGAGCTATCATATGGGACTTATGACCAATACCTTGAAGCTCTTCTAATGGGAACGTGGACGGCTAACGTCTTGAAAGTGGGAACAACCCGCAGAGCGTTCACCATCACCCGCAATTTCTCCGATCAAGGCGGCGGATCTAAGCCCTTTCACCGCTTCACCGGATGCGAGTTTAACAAACTTGCCTTAAAGCTGGTTGCTGGCAAAATTACAACTGGAAGCTTTGGGGTGTTAGGTAAAAACGTAGCTTTCGACGCTGCCATTTTTGCAGGCTCGACGTTCCCCGCTGCCACTACGTCAACCGTCATGGATGGCTTCACCGGATCACTAACGGTTGACGGTTCCCCAAGCCTTGCGTTTACGGAACTCATGTTAAATTTTGAAAACGGGCTTTCCCCTAACTTCGCTTTGTTTGATGACACTTCACAATTGCCATCCAAAGACATTTGTCAAGTGAGCGGCGATTTTGGCTTGTATTTTGAAAACGCTGCTTTCCTAACAAAGTTTTTGAATCAAACTTACACGGATCTTTCCTTCACCATGTTAGACGGTGACGGAAAAGGTTACACTATCCGACTTCCAAAGCTTTCCCTAACAGGAGGCCAACCGGATGTTTCAGGCAAGGGTTCAGTCATGCTGAAGGTTTCCTTCCAAGCGGTGTATGATGCTACGACAACCGCTTCCGTTATCATCACCCGCATCCCATAACTTCAGTGAAGAAACCGCAAACAAGAAACCGCAAATCTATCAAAATGAAACCATCCGACTTTTACACTCGCCAAAAATCTAACGAAGGTTCCCGCATGTATCTAATCGATCCTGCGACGGGGAAAACGGGTCATGAATATCTTATTGTTAGAGGTTTAGATTCCGACGAATTCAACGCCGCCCTTGTGGACAAGCGAAGGGAAAACGCTCGAATCTTGACCTTGCCGCCAGAAGAGCAAAAGGAAGCCGCAGAAGAAGCGGAGCTTGCTCTAATCGCGTCCACTGTCTGCGGGTGGAGCTTTGATGAGGATTACAGCTTGGAAGCCGTCCTAGAGCTTCTCAGGGAAGCCCCAAGCGTTCGCACTGAGATTGACAAGTTTTCCTCTAATCGGGCAAATTTTATCAATCCGCGATAAGTGACTTGTTAGCTTTCGCGGAAAACGAATTTTTTCTATCAAAAACGGAAACGGGGTTTGAGGCTAACAACCGGGAAACTCTCAAGCATCTTGAAAAGGCTTTAGATAAGCCTAACGAAAAGCTTGAGCTTTCCCGAAATCCGCCGAAAACTTTTCTCTATGTCTGGTTTTGGTTCATTGAACTTTATGCAGGGGAAAATCTAACATTTCAAGAGATTAAAGCATGGTCCGATCTAAAGTCGATCAAGCTGAAAGCTTTAGAGTTAAACATTCTAACAAAATTAACAAAACTAGCAAATGCCCGATGACATAACAGCACTCAGAATCAAAGTTCTATCGGATGACGTTGACATTGCAAAACGTCGCCTTGATGATCTTACTAACACTTCCAATCGAAGTGAAAATTCTATAAAGAACTTAGGTTCTAACATGGCGGCGAGTATGCGGAACTTCGCCGCAGGTGCTATCACCGTTGGCGCACTAACTGCCGTTGTTGGCGTGAACGTCAAGCGGTGGCAGGAGTATGATGAGTCAATGAAAGAGGTTTCCTCTATCATGGCAACCTCAAGAGGTGAGTTTCAAAATCTGAGAGAAGATGTTTTAAAGCTATCGGTTGCAATCGGAGTTGACGCAACCGTTGCAGCCAAAGGACTTTATCAGGCTATTTCCGCAGGAATCCCGAAGGAAAACGGTTTAGCGTTTTTAGAGACTGCCGCCAAGGTTGCAATCGCTGGCGTGACTGATACGGAAACCGCAGTTGACGTTCTAACGAATGTTATAAATGCTTACAAGCTTCCCGTTAGTGATGCTAACGTGATTTCCGAAAAGCTTTTTAATACGGTAGTTGTCGGCAAGACTACCATGGAAGAGCTTTCCGCCAGTATGTCGAAAGGCACGGTTGCGGCAGCTTCGTTAGGTATTCCGTTAGAAGATTTGCTTGCTGCCGTTGCAGCTATCACCCTTCAAGGAACTTCAACCGCAGAAGCCTTCACGCAAATCTCAAGCACAATCACGGCTTTGCTAAACCCATCCGACGAAATGGGGGCAACGATGAAAAAAATTGGCTTTGAATCAAGCCGTGCCGCGATTGAACAGTTAGGCTTTGCTGAGACTCTAAATCGTGTTAGAGAAACGATTGGAAACAATGATGCTGAGCTTGTGAAAGCAACCCGCCAAGTTGAAGCATTTCGAGGTGTAATTTCACTAACGGGAAACAATCTCGATCTCCACAAGAAAGCTCTTTCGGAAATAGGTAAGGAATCCGGCAACTTTGCAAAAGCGTATGTAACAAATGCTAACACTTTGGAAACTGCGCAAAACCAACTATCAAGCTCCTTCACTCTGTTAGTTGAAAACTTTGAAAGTGAGTTTGGCACGTTAGAGCAAACTGGAAACCTTCTCAAAAGAATTGCTAACGAAATCGCGGGAATTAACAATTCAGGTTCAATATCTGAATCAGTTAGAGTTGGTGGAACACAAGGCGTTGCTATTCTGCAAAATCGGTTAGCAGAACTTGAAGCTCAAAAAACACAATTTGAAGGTGAGGAAGCAACCGCAAGATCTATTAGAAACTCAATTCCGATTATTGGAAAATTTGGAGATGCTAAAGAAAGTGATGATCTTGTAAAAGTTAGACAAGAGATTACACAAATAACAAAAGAGTTAGAAAAGCAAGACGATGCTACTTTAAAAGCTGCCGCTGCATTGCGAACATTTGATGAAGCTCGAAAAACGGGAAATGCTTCCGCTATAACAACCGCACAAGCTCAATACAATGCTACAATCGAGCAAGCCCAAGCGCAAGAGGCTAACAAGAAAAGATTGTTAGATATTCTCGATGAGCAAGATAAAATTCAAACAAAGATTGAAGCTGACAAAGAAGCTGCTAACGCAAAGATTCGAGCGCAAGAGGAAGAGCGAATTTCGAGAATGAAAGAAGCTTCAGACGATGCCTTGAAATACGGTGCTGATGAAATGCAATTGTTAGAAAGCAAGATTGCCATTCAGCAAGAGCTTATCAGCATTTCAAAAGATCCCACCGAAATTGAAGCTGCCAAAAAGTATATTGAATTGTTAGAACAGCAAAGGGTTGCACTTGAAGAAAAGTTAGTGTTAGAGGGTGGCGGGGTTTTACCTCCCAAAGGTTCAATCACGGGAGCTTCCGGCGTTCCCGGTCTTTCCGGTATGGAGGAAATTTATAGAGCTGAAAGTGAAATTGAAACTGAAACTTTCAGGCGGCGGCAAGACGATATGATCGCAGATCTAACAAAAGCTGAAGATGCTAAAGCAAAAGTGATTGTGGATCATGCGAGAAAGACAAGCGAAGAAATCGGACAAATTGAAGATTTGCGAAATAGCAAGACTTTCGACGGCGTTCAATTCGCATTAGATAGCATAGCTAACATACAAGGGGAGTTTGGTGAAAAGGGTTTCAAAATCGCACAAGCTGCCGCTATCGCATCGGCAACAATGAGCATGTATCAATCAGCAAACGCCGCATTTGCTACAGGGTCCGCAATTCCCGGCATTGGTGCCGTAGCGGGTCCGGCGTTCGCCGCTGCCGCTATTGCAGCGGGTGCCGCCAATATCGCTTCAATCAAGTCCCAAAGCTATGCAGGCGCATTTGAAAAAGGCGGGATGATTCCTTCCGGTAGTTTTGGGCTTGTGGGTGAAGCTGGTCCGGAATTTGTTAGTGGTCCAGCTTATGTCACTTCAGCTAAAGCAACAGCTAACAAACTATCTGAAAAATCAAATGGACAAGGGTCAATACTCAATGTCATTCTTCAAAATCTTCCGGGGCAAACTGCGGATGTTTCCACAAGTGAAGATGGCAAAACTATTACTCTAGCAGTCAAGCAAGCAATGGCACAACTGACAAAAGAAGCAATGCAAGGTGGCGGAACCGTTTTCCCAGCCTTCATGCAATCGACAGGAATCAAAAGACGCTGAAAGTTATGGAATGGTTATCAATGCTACCTAATCCGAAACAAACTTACAAAGGTTTGTTAGACCCTCGCTTGGCCGTCACGCAATTTGATAGAAATTTCAGGCAACGGCAAAGATATACTGAAAATCAAGAACTGATAGAAGTTGCTTGGCTAATGGATCAATTTCAGTATGACCTTTTCAAGTATTTTGTGGACATCAATTTAAAAGGCGGTTCGTTAGAATTTAACGTAAACATTTTAGGTTTAGACGGGTTAGAAAACAGAAGCGTTAGAATACAAGGTGGTAAGCATTCCATGTCTTATCGTCCGCATGGTTATTATGACATAACTGCAACTTTGATAGTAAAGCCCGCAACCCTGTTTGATGGTGATACCTATGAGTTTTTACTAACACTTGAAGCCGATTTACCCGATGCATTTATAACACTTTCCGACATTCTTTCTCTTTACATTGAAGGCTTTTTCGGAGAATCTTCCGCCAGTCCGGAAGTTCTCGCATTCTTGGAATCTTACTCTTAACCTAACATTTTATGGCAAGTCTCGCAACAATTCTAGCAAGTGTCACTAAGTTTATAACTGCTAGCGATAAGGCTCACGCTATCGTAAACGGACCTTCCACCGGAGCAGGCTCAACTGTAACAGTTGAAAGCGGAGTTATCCCCACCTTTGCTAAAAAACTAGCAGAAAGTGGATCTAACATCATCATTCGCCCAGACAACCTAGGCAATCCTAACGGGCGAGAAACTCTTCATGTAACGGGAACTTATGAGGGCGACACACTTGATACAACAGTCATTAAGCTTAATGAAAGTTCCGCCTATCCGGTGTGGGTAAGAAGCGGTATCGAAGATGTTACAATTTATGATTATACTCAAAAAAGGTGGTCCATCAATTTAGAAATTGGATCTTTTTCAATTGCGAGCACTAACTCAACCTCTCCGCCATTGGGGACAAATGTTTGGGATTACAATTGGGATGCTGAGTTCGGATCATCGGGGACGGCATCATTAACAATAACTGCTTCTGGCGAGAGCCTTATCGGCGCAAAGGGACAACTTCTAACATTTGAGACTAAGAAAACCTTATTTGTTTGGACGGGTGCTTTTTGGGATGTTCTTACAACTCAAAACAATGCAAACTTTTTTTCAAACGATGAAAGCCATTATGGCAATGAAAGCCATTCTGGCACAGAGTATCACACTGGCGCAGAGACTCACACTGGCACAGAGTATCACACTGGCGCAGAGGATCACAATGGCCATGAATCTCACTATGGCACAGAGCAGCACAATGGCACAGAGCAGCACAATGGCGACGAGCAGCACAATGGCTATGAGACTCACAATGGCGCAGAGGATCACTATGGCACAGAGCAGCACAATGGCACAGAGCAGCACAATGGCACAGAGCAGCACAATGGCACAGTGACTCACGAGGGTGATGAGTTTCACAATGGAGCGCGATTTAATGGTGGACCAGAATACAACGCCGCATCTGTCCGATCAGGTGCAGGCGCAATTCCTTTAATTCGTCCTGTTTGTAAACTAACATCTACCGAAACAGCGCAAGCCATCACTCTTGCAAATGCTGCCGCTGATGGACAACTTCTAACAATCATTCATGCTGTTGATGGCGGGTCAATGGTTTTAACCGCCACGACAAAAACCGGATGGACCACTTCCATTACCTTCACAAATGCTGGAGATTTAGTAAGACTTCAATACTTTACTGGTCTAGGGTGGGCAATCCTGTCTAGCAGAGGTGCCACCATCGTCTAATATCCAACCAAACAAAAACATGCAACTACTACCGCAACCCGAAAACGTTCAGTCCATCCCGCTTGAAAAAAAGCTCCAAAAAGCAGGCTTTCAGTTGAAGGCTATGGCTGAAGGACAATACAAACAAATCTGTCGAATGCAGAAAGAAGGCATTAAGTTCATGTGGGGCAACCCTGACGGACTAACGCCGCAACAAGTGGCAGACCTCGCTGGGACTAGCGGAGGTAAGCTTATGGCTTTCCACGGAGGGTTGACAAACTTCATCATTGCCGCTGCCGCTACTGACGGGGTGACGCCAGACATTGCCATTCCGACTAACAACTTCACAGTGAATAAAGATGGGACTGTAACTGTCTTGGATACACCATACGGAAGCTAACATGCAATCCTTGCTGATATTATTTCTGTTATGCCTTCCGCTGATGGCAGACAGAACTCTAACAATTACTTGGAATAAAGTTTTCGATGCTGATACAGTTGAAGCTTATATTGATTTACCTCTAGGGGATGATGTGAAAATCGGCAGTGTCAGCATAAGTCCTTTTTCGCCTCCTGAGTCAATGGTGATAACAATTCCAGACCATGAGGTTGATATTTACGTCATTGCATCAAATCAGAAAAATCCCGATGCAGTTGCTTATTCTGACAAATCTAAAACCCTAACAATCCCAACAAAGCCTACGATGGAAGACTCACCGATTTTGAAACTCTATCAGTTGTTAGTTCAAATTGAAACAAGCAGCAACCTAACAGATTGGAAAACTCTTGCATACATGCCTTTAATTTCTAACACACCTAGCCGATTCATACGTGCCAGCATAACAAACGAAAAACCATGATTGCCCTTATCGAATTTATTCTAGTTGCAATGACCGATGCTCAGTTTGATAAAGTCTTGGTCATGATAGGCGATTTATTCAAGTCGTTAGGGGAAGGCGTAAAAGCAGTTTGGGAAATCATATCCCCGCTTGTGACGGCACTTGTGGCAATCCTGATTGTTTACTATCAGAGAAAGTCTGAGGCCGCTAGAGTCAAGGATCAGGAAGAAGCCAAACTTGCAAGAAAAGTAATAGTTGAAAAAATAGATAATACCACTGAAAAAATTAACAGTGAAACTGAAAAATCCCAAGCCGATAGAACAAAAATTATAACCGATCTTGGGGAAAATACCAAACTTTCAACCCAAGCTTTTGAAGCTGCTAACGGCCACAAGGAAAACATAGCGAACGCCATGCAAGTTTCCGCGAGGATTGCTGAATTAGCTTCAAAAGTGATAACTTCAAACTCTCCGATTGACGTTCATGTCACCAACAATGCACAAGATCCTGTTCCGACAACTAACACAAACAACGAAACAAAATGAAATTACTAACAATCGTAATAGTCACAATCAGCATTCTAACCTCCTGCAATGTTACAACAAATCCCGACGGTTCCAGCAAAGCCACGCTTGATTCAAAAGCCGTCCTCGGTTTGGCCAAAGTTCTTGCTGAAAAATAACTAACATTTTGATATTATGAAAATGCCACAAATGACAAAAAACGAAGCGTTAGAACTTGCAAAAAAAGCTTGGGTTGACTTCAAGCGTGAAGGTAATCTTCCGACTACTTTCGTTTTTTGCATTCGCGGATATTGGCCTATCAGAATGGGTCCGACTAACAAGAACGATACTAATGTATGGGACGATGCATGGTTTCTAATATCACCTGATACTTTTGTTAGAATACCTGCAAACGTCGATCCAACTCGCTACGGATGGAATGCCGGGGCGGGTAAAGCAATGGCGGTTTTGAATCCCGGTTTTTGGCCTTTCCGGTTAGGGTCGCATAAGGGTAGGGTTCCCGCTCTTCGTCAAATAACAAAAGAAGAAGCCGCTAACATTCCCGGCGTCCCTAACAATGGTTTTTTCAGCGTTACTCGCACCTATGCGAAAGGCGATTCTCGCAACTGGCTGGATGTCGATTATTTCGCTATCAATATGCATCGTGGAGGAATCAATTCCACAAGTTCTGAAGGTTGCCTAACCGCTCCAAGGGATTTGTTTGATGATTTCATGGATGCCGTTTGGACTTGCGCCAAGAAAGCCAAGCTTGATTTCGTTTGGGTGGGTCTAATTGATAAACCTGTTAGCTAACGTGCCAGACCAAACACAATCCGAAAGCCTGCGGAAATTTCGCACTAGCTTTCCACATGCGAGATTTGAGCTTCAGACTTTGCAGCTTCAGCAAAGGCGTTTAAATATTGCAGACCAGTTAGATATTGTGTTTGTGATGGATACGACGGGAAGCATGGGTTCATTTCTCGAAACCGTTGCTGATTCTTTGGCTGGCGTTGCTTTCGGCATTGCCGCTGAATTTACTTCCGTTAGGTATGCGGTAATCGACTTCAAGGATGAAGATGAAACTAGCATTATTACAGGGGTGGATTTTGTGGATCTTTCGACGGCACAAGCTGCTCTTGACGGGCTTTCGGCTAGTGGTGGCTGGGATATTCCCGAAAACGGCTTTGGAGCGTTATACCAAGCCGCAAAGATGCCTTGGCGCGATGAAGCGGCAAAAGCTGTAATTTTAGTCACTGATGCTATAAGCCATGAAAGAGGCAAAACCTATCAGACTTGCAAAACTGAATTGCTTAGAAAGGATTGCGTTTTATTTGCAGGATTTAACCTAGATGATCCTTACGGATTAAATCCCGCATACCTTCTTTACCCTGAATTAGTTTTAGCAACCGGTGGGGCAAGACTAACAGGTGAAACCTCTGAAACTCTAACCGCTGAAATCGTTCAAGTTCTAAAAGGTTTAGCTGAGCCCGTTTCACCTCCCATCTATCTCGTCAATGACTCAGTTCCGTTTGTGGCAATGTTAGAAACGGATGCTGAAGTTACTTTTGAAAATCGCTCGTTTGAAATAAATACTAACATTTCAGGAGAGGACGGGGCAATATCGATTTCTCTAACAATTGATAACACTGATTTTGCCGTTAGTCGATATTTGGCAAAAGCTCGAAAGTTTCGCATTCCGTTAGAAGTTGTTTTAAGAATCTATTTTAACGACGATCCTTCAGAACCTCAGAATGAACCCGTTAGACTTTTTGCAACGGACTTTGAAACAAAAGGCTCAACGGTTTCCTGTCAAGTGCGGTGGTTAGATTTGCAAAACTCACCTTTCCCTGATGCCTTTTACTCAGAACAACGCTGTCCGTCATTGCAATGATTCCGGTTGTTAGGTATCTTGGAAAAAAATGGAAGCCTGATTTCAATTGCTGGGATTTGGTTAGACTTATTTACAAGCATGAGTTTGGAATAGAGCTTTGTCCGCACGGAATAAATCGTTCCGATTCAATCAGACAAGCTAAAAGTGAGATTGAAAAAGAGCTTCCAGAATGGCGGGAAGCGGAAACCCCGATTGAAGGTGATGTAATTTTGTTAGGTAAAAAATCACTGTCTTGGCATGTCGGCTTTATGCTAACCGAAAACTTAGCAATTCATTTGATCGACAAAGGATTTTCAAAAGTGCAACCTATTTCCGAAATCCAAAAGGGATTTACAAATTCAAAATTCTATCGCCATGATAACATTCGTTTACGTCAAGAAACCGTTGCGCCCGCTGAAGGAGTTTGATCCTGTTAGGCGGGAGGAAGGAATTTCAATCCGTGATTATCTAACTGAACTTGAAGAAGATTTGAGTTTTGAATTTTATGCAGATGATCTAACGGTTTTAATCGACAACCGTAAAACCACTCAAGACGAATGGGAAAAACCTTTACCTAACAAATCCACGGTTATTATTACGCCTACAATTGGAAGCTCCGCAGTTTTCATTTTGGTTGCCGTTATTGCAATTGCAATTGCGCTTTACTTTTTTCTTCCTTCGATGGCACCCCCTTCCGATCAAGAATCGGAATCTGATTCAGCTAAAACCCTTCGCGGACAAAAGAATCAAAAAAAGTTAGGGGCATCTATTGAAAAGCATTACGGAAGAGTTAGAATTTGGCCTAGCTATATGGCTTCACCCTTTACTCAATTTGAAGGAAATGACCAATACTTATACGCTCTTTTTTGCTTAGGTCTTGGGAAATACACTGTCCACAATATCAAGATTGGTGAAACTCTGATAGGTAACTTTGACGAGGTTCAATACACAATCTATCAGCCTGAAGAAAAAGTCACTCTTTTTCCAACCTACGTTTATACTTCTTCAGACGTTTCAGGAATTGAGCTTTTTGGATCTAACCAAGATGATTACCCATCCGGCGGCGGGTGGGTAGGTCCATTCATATCTGCCCCACCGGGGGCAAAATCCTACACCATGCAAATTGACTTGTCTTGCCGTCAAGGTCTTTATCGGTTAGACTCAAAAGGAAAAATCAAATTTGCTAGAGTTCAAGCCTTGTTTCAATATCGAGAAATTGACGATTATGATAATCCGATAGGTGCCGGGACTTGGGTAAATCTTTTACCGGGGGGTTCTTCTTTTACTTTGGATATTTTAAGAAACCAAACGGACCCGCAAAGAATAACTGTTAGCATTGCCGTTGCCAATGCTAGATTTGAAGTTAGAGGTAGAAGGGCAAACGAAAAAAACACTTCTCAAAAATACAGAGATACACTCCACTGGGAAGGGATGCGGACTTTCAACGAAACAGAGCAGAATTTTGGCGATGTGACTTTGTTAGCCGTTAAAGCAAGAGCAACT
>JAYDZG010455537.1:0-13385 GCA_034509265.1 Microcambeva bendego | reverse complement strand
ACGGACACGGGGAGAACATGCAAACTCCACACAGAAAGGACCGAGATCACCCCACCCGGGGATCAAACCCAGGACCTTCGTGCTGTGAGGCGACAGTGCTACCCACTAAGCCACCATGCAGCCCCTTTGTCTGATGCAAGACCTCAAAAAAATCTCATCTTCCCCAAAAAACCATCCCCACAGCGAAACATGGTGGAGGCAACATCATGCTGTAGGGATGATTTCAGCAGCAGGGACTGGGAAACTGGTCCGAGTCGAGGTGAAGATGGATTGTGCTTAATACTGCGATATTCTTGAGCAAAACCTGTTTTGGTCTGTCAGTGATTTGAGACTGGGACGAAGATTCACCTTCCAACAGGACAATGACCTATAGCATACTGCTAAATCAACACTGGAGTGGTTTAAGGGAAAAGCTGTAAATGTATTAGAGTGGCCTAGCCCAAGCCCAGACCTTAATCCAATTGAGAATCTGTGGTCAGTCTAAAAAATTGCGGTTCACCAGCAGAAAATATCTAACTTGAAGGAGCTGGAGCTGAGGAATGGCAAAAATCCCAGTGGCAGGATGAGGAAAGCTCATAGATACTTTTCCAAAGCAAAGTTGTAATTGCCGCAAAAGGTGGCTCTACAAAGTACTGACTTTAGGGGGGTGAATAGTTATGCACACTGAAGTTTTCTGTTATTGTGTCCTATTTGTTGTCTGCTTCACAATAATAATAAAAAAACTCAAATGTTTAAAGCTGTATGCACGGTCTATAAATGAAATTAGGCAAATCCTCGAAAACTCCATTTTAATTCCAGGTTGTGAGGTAACAAAACATGGAAAATGTCAAGAGGGGTGAGTACACTTATGTTTTAAATAGTCTTTTTTGTAATAGTAACATTTCCCTTACATATATAACATTAAGAACATATATTATTGTAAAAAAAAAATATTAAAAAACATCACACATTGCATTTCAGTACAGTAAGTGTGCCCTACTTAACACGATCATACATTTTGTTCATTTTCTCATCACTACACTTTCTCTGCATCTTCTTTGAGATCATATTGATGTTGAATTCTAAAAAAATATATAATGAAAGCAGTAGAAAAAAACCCCATACATTTTCTGAATGTCCGTTATTGTAAATACTATGGGGTGTGTTCTAATACCTACTGACCTGCCTTGCTTTGTTACTGCCTACATAGTCTTCTTAAGTAAATAGGACATTTCTCTATAAATCTGGTTAATCCAATGCTTATCATGCTAACACAGTTAGCATTATGCCATTCATTGAACTGGCACAAAGCATTTTAGAAAATGTCTCCCTCCACATGTATCGACAACAGTTGTTAGAGAATAGCCCAGATTTTTTAATAAATACATTGTACACATTTATACAAATACAACATAAATGATAATTGATTTACATTTGAAAATAATGCCTTTCTTTGCCCCGCAATGATGTTTTTGTGCTAGGATCACACACTTGACATGTATTTTGTTCGTGTGGTAGTTTGGTTTGTAACCCCAAATTTTCTTCAAAAATTAAGTTGAAAGACATCTTTCGTAACTCAAACTTTTTGTTTGGTAAACCTTTCATAACTCCACTGTACAGTGTTAATGGATATGACAGTAAAACGGTTGAAATAGCAGGGATGCGTAGTAATCTGTTGTTCTGAATTTATAGTCGCCAAATAAGTTTTAAGGGGAAGATTTTGATGATTTCGTAAAAAATAGAAGCAAGTTTACCAAATCAGGAATGTGGACCCAGAATGAGCTGCTGTCACCATATGTCATACAGAGGCAGCTGGAAAAAAATGTAGAAAATGCTAGGATACCAGTGCTTCACAAGCGCAAGAAAGAAAGATTCAGTCTAGAGCTGAGAGCATTGGCTTATCCATCGGAAAATGAATCAGCAATGAATAGTCCTTGGCAGGGGGAAATCTCAAAATTGCTGACACATTGCTGATTTTTGTTTGCATAATTTGTGGGTATTACAGTTGTGTCCCTGATGGTTTACAAAATAAGGGCAATGATGGATAAGCACCTGGTTTCTCCATGTCTCAACATCCCAAAGCAAACCATGATCATTGTTTTATAATCCTTTATATTAATGTCATATTTATTGCAGATCAGACAAGCCATCGATCTGAAAAACATGGACAAACAAGCGGTCACAGTAACAAAGGGACATTGCGAAATTGGCTGATCACATGGTTGTTCAGATGTTTCTGCCATGTGACGCAGTTTGATTGGCACCGGAGGCAGCTGAACACAAAAGGGCCTCTCTTGAGTCTCTTGTCTCCCGCAGTTTTCGTGGATTAAGTGTAGTCATTCGATAGCCTGAACAGCGCTGACGTACAGTACAAGGGTCCAGATGATTTTAACAAGCTTTGGATTAGAGCCAAGTTTCGGGAAAATGAGATCAGAAGTCATGTGGGAAAAAAGTTAAGAATTTATTACATTAACTGCACTTTTTTTAGAAGACTTGATTTTGTGAAGGATACCCTCACCACCGAATACTCTATGTAATACATATTCTGCGGATGAAATTAAAAATGAATGAAAATGAATTTCTTTCTCCTGGCAAAGCCATGGCCATCTGTCAGAGATACATTAAGTACATTCTGTACAGGATTAAGAACAAGATCTATTTAATGTATCTCTGACAGATGTATTTAAAAGGACACTTTTTTATTTTTCCATCCAATAAACAGTATTTTTTTCTTTTGGGGGGTATCTTGGAGCTGTCCTTGTGGAGCTTTCTGGTCCTCATACATAATCTGGCACAGTTTTACACCAGATGCTCTTCTTGACGCAGTCCCTCATATTTAACGCAGGTGTTGGACCGGCAGTGATGAGGGCACCTCCCAATGGCTAGGCAGTTCGCCTTCCTCATCCAATTCCCCACAGGCCATGCGCTAAGATCTGAACTCCAGATTGCACTGGATAGCTGTAGTATCACCAATATTATAGTTGTGAATTGAAATCATTGTGGTTTTATATGGACAGCAGGGTGGCTCTGTGGGTAGCATTGTCACCTCCCAGCAAGAAGGTCCTGGGTTTCATTCCAAGGCCAAACGGTCTGGGTTCTCTATGTGTTAAATTGGCATGTTCTCACTCCATCTGTGTGGGTTTCCTCCCACAGTACAAAAACTTAGTAGCTAAAGGTCTCAGTTTGCACAGTAATGCCATGATTTAGCAGCTAAAGGTCTCAGTTTGCACAGTAATGCCCATCCTGAAGTCTGAAGGTCCCCATTTCTAAACTCCACAAACTCCACTTCTACTGATCCAACAGCACAAAAAAATGTTAGCTCCAGTATTTTCAAGTTCAAATAATTAAGGCAGAAATAGTGAGATTCTGTTGAAAGTGGAACTTTACATACCTATGGATCAATGGATGGATGGAAGAAGAATGAAACATGGCATGTGGACAGCTCTATTTACATTGTATTGTATTCACATTTACATTTTCAGTACTTAACAGATACCTTTATCCAAATTTACTTACAGTACAGTTACAGTCTGAGCAATGAGGGTTAAGGGCCTTGCTCAAGCACCCAACCGCAGCAACCGTGCAGTGTTGAGGTTTGAACTGGCATTCTTTGGATTACTAGTCCTGTAGCCTAACCACTAAGCTGTGACTTGTGTAAATTGTAATTGTCAATATGCTTAAAAAAATCAGGGTTGCCACTTTCATTTACATTTTCAGCATTATACAGACACGTTTATCCAAAGTTACAGTATACAGTCTTATCAATTATATATTAAGGGCCTTGCTAAGGGTTCCAACTTGAACCAGCGACTTTCTGATTACTAGTCCAGAAGCTTAACCATTAGACTACAGCTTGTAGTTTCACATTGTTTTGTAGCTGACTGTTGGAGGAATCTGGAGCACCCAGAGAAAACCCACACAGACACATAGATAACATGCAAATGGCAAACATAAAGTATCAGGACTGCCCCTCCTGGGGATCGAATCCAGAAACTTATTGTTATGAGGTGGCAAGTGAAACCCACTTAGTCAACGTGTAGCCTCAGTAGCTGTATACAATGCATCCACGAATTATTAAGGGCATTCTCCCCCGATCACTCAGATTGGCTTGACGGCCAGTTCTAGGAAGAGTCCTGGTGGTTCCAAACTTCTTTCATTTACAAGTGATGGGGTAAATGTGTTATATTGGGACCTTCAATGCTACAGAAATCTTTTTGCACCCTTGCCCAGATCTGTGCCTTGATACAATCTGGTCTCTGAGGCCTACAGACAATTACTTGGACTTCATGGCTTGGCTTGTGCTCTGACATGTTCTGTCAATTATCAACTGAAGGATGATCAGTGGAAACAGGATGCACCTGAGCTCAATTTTGAGTGTCATGGCAAACACTGTGAATACTTTTTAAATATGAATAATTTTGTAGCATTTTTTTTTAAAATACATTTGCAAAACTTCCAAGCAATCTTCATTCACGTTATTACGGTGCATTGTGTGCTGTAAACTGTGTAAAAATTGAAGCATTATAAATACTTTCAAGATGTAATGTACATTTATTTGATAATAAATTAATATAGAGAAACATTACAAATGTTTATGTACTGTGCAGTGACTTCAGCTTCACTGAACATCACTGAGATTAACTAGAATGCTGATTGTGAGCCAGTCCTTTTTGTCAAACACAGCCTGACCTCAAATATACTGTTAGGACAGAATGTGCACCGTTATCCCCAATGACACAGAGAGATTGTTGTAGGTTCAATATGTGGACGATCCTGATACCCATGATTTAAAAATGTGATATCCAACAACCCCATGTTCTTTTGGACAGCAAATGTATTTTCTCCTCCACTAAATTACATAAGTTGTGAATGTTCAACGGTATTTATTTATTCATTTATTCCCTGTTTCACTCATGCTGTTGTGTATACTTCGAATTTTACGATGCACATAATCGTTATTAATTCTGTATAACCCAGTGCTACTCGGAATCACAAATGTTTAGCAGAAAGAGTTCTTGTTTCCTTCTTTCTTTCTTTCTTTCTTTCTTTCTCGAGATGCTCATTTTTAAGTTTGGATGCCTGCTTTTTAGACATGTGATATCAATCTTAGCCTCGGTGGCCTCATAATTACAGGTAAACTGCAGGAATAGGATGTGTGGAGTGCACAGATTAATGCCTTTAGAAACTGTTAGCTTTAATCAGATTTAATAAAAGCCACCCAAAAACACACATGAAAATGTGAGGATTTGGAAAACAATGGTCTTTTTATGCTGTAGGGGTAGAAACTAAACAGAAAGGAGAAAAAAAAATATTAAAACCATTCATACGCTTTTTCATACGCTGGTCTGTGTTTTTCATTATGGCTTTACAACCACCCTGGGTGCTTTCCAGCCACCAGCAGGGAACTTGTATCATAGCCCACTTTCCTATTTTTTGGAAGCTAATGCAGGATGAATCAAAGTGGAGGCATTATCAAACCTAATGGCTAGGCGTGGTTGCAGCATTTGAAATCACTGACTCACGTGGGTTTAAAGAAATACTCTAAATATTTTCCAGCAGCTTTGAGGCTTCTTAAATATTTATCTTAGAAAGTATATTTTTGTGTTGATTTTGTAAGTCTTTTGTGATAGTGGTGGAGAGATTATTTGAGCAAAAACTAAATAAGCTGAGATGTGATGATTAAGGGACAGTCATATGCTTCACATTGCGTTACGACATTTCAAAAAGTATTTAGTCATTCCTAAATGTTTTATGGATAAGGGCTTCCCCTGGGGCATTGTGTATTGACCAGGCATAATATTATGAGCACTGAAGGGTGAGGTGAAAAACAGTGATAGTTGCTTCATCACGGCACCTGGTAGTGGGTGGGATATATTATTTATCACGTTCTATCCTCAAAGTTGAAGTACTGCAGCCCTTATGGTGTGTTCCCTGTTTGCAGTGGTCAGTATCTATATGGATATGGATCTACAGTAATTGATTTGCTGTCTTAGGGATTTATTATGTTTTCACACATTTGTCACACTTAAATGTTTCATATTATCAAATTAATTTAAACATCAGACAAAGATAACGTGATTTTATACAAAATGCAGTTTTCCAATTATTTTATTTATTAAGGTAAAAAGGTTAAAAAGTAATTGCCTAAACCTAAAAACTAGTTGTGCCACCCAGCAACAACTGCAATCAAACATTTACGATAACTGGCAATGAGTCTTTCACATCTCTGTGGAGGCATTTTGACCCACTCTTCCACAGCCATAGCCTAGTGGTTAAGGTTCAGGACTAGTAATCTGAAGGACACCGGAAGTCAAAGGCTGCTGTTGGGTCCCTGTGCAAGGCCCTTAACCCTGAATTGCTCAGACTGTATACTGTACTGTAAGTCGCTTTGGATAAAGGTGTCTACTAAATGCTACAAAGGAAAAAAAAGATAAGAATAAAATAAAATAATGTAAATGTTAAGGCAAGCGGTAGCCTAGTGGTTAAGGTACTGGACTAGTAATCCGAGGACAGTTGTTCAAACCTAACCACTGCTAAGTTGCTGCTGTTGGGCCTTTGAGCAAGGCCCTTAACCTTCAATTGATCAGACTGAATACACTACCTAATGTAAGTCACTTTGGATAAAGACATCTGATAAATGTTGAAAATGTAAATGTAAAATGTCTTCATTGCAGAATTGTTTTAATTCCGCCACACTGGAGGGTTTGAGAGCATGGATGGCCTGTTTAAGGTCATGCCACAACACCTCAATAGGAGTGGACTTTGAGTAGGCCAATCCAAAATCTTCATTTATTATTTTTTTTCAGCTATTCGGAGGTTGACTTGGTGGTGTGCGATGGATCATTGTTCGGTTTTTTGTCTTTGCAACTTTTTCCATACTGATGGATGTCAATTTCTCATCTTTTCTTTAATTTCTTCAGAATGGGGGATAATGTGTTGCTTTTTAAGATCTTTTAGCCTCAGGTTTTGTTTAAGTGATTTCTTGATTCTACGGTAATGTGTGGTTAGTGATTTTGAATTTTGAACTGATTTTTTTGTTTGTTTTTTTAGAATAGTCTTTTCACCACTCTGCAGTGGAATTGTCCTCCCCATTTTAATCCAATCCGTGCAGTGAAACACACACATACACACTAGTGAACACTAAAGGGCAGTGAGCACATGTGTCTGGAGTGGTGGCCAGCCCAAGCCATGGTAGCTGGGGAGCAGATAGGGGTTGGGTGTAGATGAGCTTGTACAGTGCCTTGCAAAAGTAAACCATCCCCCCTTGACATTTTTCGTGTTTTGCTACCTCACAATCTGGAATTAAAATGGATTGTTTTAGGGTTTGCATCATTTCATTTACAGAGCATGCTTACAACTTTGAACATTTGACATTTTGCATAACTATTCACCCCCCTAAAGTCAGTACTTTGTTGAGCCATCTTTTGTGGCAATTACAGCTGAAAGTCGCTTTGGATAAGTCTGTGAGCTTGCCACATCTTGCCACTGGGATTTTTGCAGATTTCTCAAGACAAAACTGCTCCAGCCCTTCAAGTTAGATAGTTTCCGCTGGTGAACATCAGTCTTCAAGTTTGACCACAGATTCTCAATTGGATTAGATATGGGCTTTGACTAGGCCATTCCAATACATTTACACGTTTCCCTGGTAAACCACTCGAGTGTTGCTTTAGCAATATGCTTTGGGTCTTTGTCCTTTTAGAAGGTGAACCTTCATCCCAGTCTCAAATCACTGACAGATCGAAACAGGTTTTGCTCAAGAATATCACTGTATTTAGCACCATCCATCTTCCTCAATACATTTGGCTTTTGGCAAATTCAAAAGGAGCCATCCCATTTCTGTTGGTAAGCAAAGGCATTTTTCTGGTCACTCTTCCATAAAGCCTAGCTCTATGGAGTGACAGCTTATTGTGGTCATATGGTACTGCAGTCTCTTCTTGGGAACACTGCAACTCCTTCAGGGTTACCTTTGGTCTCTGTGCTGCCTCTCTGATTAATGCCTTCCTTGCCTGGTCTGAGAGTTTTGGTGGACGTTTCTCTCTTGGCAGGTTTGTTGTGGTACACATTGTACTCATTCAGCGCTATTTGTTGTGTAAAACAATCAATGTCAAAGGACATTCCTGGGCCCAAAAACATGACTGACCATCACATGTTACAATATTTTCGCTCACATGTAAAATGGGTAGGTTCAGACAAATATGCTATCTTCTGAACTTTGTATCAGATCCAGCTGTAAATAACTGGAAATAAAAACTGAAATGCTTTATCTCTTATGCATCATGTCAGAAGTCAATTTTACAGTACTGTTCCAATACTTTTGGAGGGATTATATATTAATAATTATTTTATTTTGCAGCACATATGTGTGAAACGGTCACTCGTTAACACTTTTGCATTAGAAAGTGGTAGCTTTAAACTCATTGTCCCCAAACTTTTTTTGTCAAAACCCACAGAATTATTTAACATTAGCGTAAAATATTTGCAGTTCTACAGAACCATGGAACGCAATAACATGGCTACCCAAACATCTTTATGGGAAAATACATTGTACCTCATTGTCTTTTATACTTGATGCTACTCCCAGAACAAACTGATAGAGATTTCCCAAGGAACCACTGTATTCTTATCTACCTAGACTTCTCGCAAGACAAAAACAAAAAGACCACCTTTAAAATCTGACAGACATCTGAAGCCCACAGAACACAGGATGACCGTGTCTTCAAGAACATGTGTTGTTGAATGCAACACAGCTGGTGACTTTCTTCATCCTGACAGGTTTCTGGGCATCACGGTCACATGTAGTGCAATCCTCACATTTTGCAAAAAAAAATTTACCCTGTGGTCCTCTTTTTTCGTTCTTATATAACAGCCAGATGAGGTCCTTATTCTGGCAAAAACACAGAGGCGAGTACGAGAGCTTCAAAGCTTCTTCACAACAGCAACAGCAGCACCACAAACCCTTGTATCTTTTTCCACTCGGAAAGCCATTCATCACATGAAACAAAGCTGCACCGTGGCTCTGCAAATCATGTGGCTCCCTGTTTCAGTCTCATGTTTAGTTCGAGTATTGAAAAAGGAATCTTAATGTTTGATTAATTTAATAGAGATATAATAGTATACCTTTAAAGATAGAAGATAGAGGTAAAATTGGTATTTTAGATCCTAGCACTGCTTAAAAACTTAGTTTTTTGAAGGCATATTTGGAGTTTAAACTAAAAAAAATAGTCTTTTTTTGGCCACATCCGAAATTCTCATTTTTTTACAATTATAATACAATTTAAGGGGGTGTACTGTATACAGAATTACCTGGCATACCACCCAGCACTAATACCACAAATGTCAAGGAAGTTAGGGGTGGAGGAGGGCTATTTGAAACGATGCATGCAGCTCAGAATACATTTAAGTTAAAGCTATTTCAACAGACTTCTGTAATGAACCAGATGCTTCAAGAGAGCCAGTCATCTGTTTGAGCAAATGTAGCTCAAGGGTGTGCTAAGCTCGTCACATCCATTATGTACATTCTCATATTCAGCTTGTGTGCTGCCTGTTTCTTGCAAAGCAAACTCAAAACAAAGTTTCCCTCTTCTTCATATTGCTATCATTAGTTTCCTGGTCTTAGATGAGGTGGATCTCTGTTTCCCTTCAGACCGATAAAATCCTTTGGCTACTGGTGAGTCAGTTTCTTGTCCATTCTTTCTCAGCGTTAGCCAGTAACGAACTATGTATGACTTAATAAACCCACAAGGAAAATTAAAGGCCAGTGTTAGGAAAGTCAGATAAGTATCGATAGGGGAGTTTTGAAATGGGGGCGGGAGTGGAAAAGTGATGAGGAAAAAATGGGGGTCCCTATAGACAATAGAATGATGGCTGTGACTGTACTGGTGTAGGTCTCACTTGCTGCCGGCATTGAAAACAACAACACAGATGCTGTTCATAAATCTGTTCCTACAAGCCAGTGTAGAAACACGAACACAATGAGCCACCCTGTTGCTGAGCACACGCCTCATCAGATCATAAAACAGTTGAAAGATTTTTTTTTTGCAATAGTGATTCCAATTTGAGATAAAACAATACAAAAGAACACTCTGCACCAAACAAATAACCGTGTAAAGATCAAGGATTCACAGTCTAGATTGGAAAAGGCACAAGGAACATTTGGACAGCTGTTGAGTGGCGGCTCTTGTTGCAGTGCCGTCAAAAGGATCAGATATCATGGGCATTCAGCTGAAGCTTCAACCATTGGCCTTTATAAACTATTCCACCTGATTCCTTGAATTTTTTATAGATATTAAGCAGTCTAGAGGGAGAAATATGTCTTTTTCAAACAAATCTCTTTCAAGCTTTGTTTGATGTACTTTGTTCATTGTACATACATTTGTAGACAAACTGGAGATCATGTGACCATCTTTGCTCATCATTTTTCCAAACAATGATTACGATCACCTGTTGACATCACTTGTTTGTGATCATACCATTATTCAGCATTATGCAGATTATTTATTACCTCATAAATAGCTCTAAATTGCCCCATCCTAAAAAAATGGAATTTGTTGCAGGTTTCGCATACTGTCCCATTTTTTCTGATTTGGATTTGTAATTCATGGCCATTGAATTGACACACAGTAAATGTAAACGTAATATGCATTTTCCTGTAAAATTCCAGCTTGTTTGTGTTTAGTATGGATGTAACAATTTGTCACAAGTCAGTTAAGAATATATTCACTTTAGGCCAAATTAAAATTATTATTCATTTTTAATGAATCAATATTCACTTTAAACAGCAGAGGGCACTATTCACTTTGCTTGTTTGACGACACAGTTACCAAATTTGGCTTAACTCACAATTGTTTTGTATACTTTGTACCTTCCTCAGAGATAAAAATACATTCCGTAATTAGATACATAAAGGATAATCACAAACACAAGTTTTTAATTTGTTTAAATGAAAGGAAACTAAATTTCTTTTAAAAAATTGCATTGTGAATCCAGTAATCATAATACATTGTCAGTAGTGTACCTTTACATCCTTTGCGTTTAGGGATTAACCAGTTAATGTGAAAGACAGAGAATGATATGTAAACTAAAAATGTCTAATTTGCACAAGGAACAGGTTCTATCAATTCTACACCAATTCAGTTAGCAATTGCTTAGTCAAAATATGTAAAAGTTAATTCTTATTATTCTTTTGGCTTATGCCATATGCCCTTCCCTGACCAGAGGTTATAAATTACTTAAGTAACACTTAAGTATTTCTGTCTTGTAATACTTTTACTCACTACATTTCAAAAGACAAATCTACTTTTTACTCTTTTTAATTGAAATACAGTTACGGTGATGTACTTTTATACTTCTGCTTGAGTAAGCAATTTTTGCATACTTCAACTTTTACTGAAGTTATTATTTTAACAAACTACCAGTAATTTTACTTAAGTATGGAACTTGTGTACATCTGTTACCTCTGTTCCTGAACCAAGTATTTAGAACTGATTACTTATCCGGGCTTGAATTTTCCTTAATTTTAACTTTCACAGACTCTCTCTGACAAACAGAATGCTCTGGCATGCACATACATATCCAAGTGACTTGATTTCTTTCTGCCCGACTAGCAATTTCTGCCCTGAAATCGGAGTCTTGAATGCAGAGGCTTTCAATCAATCAAGAAATAGTTTTGAATGGATTCCTGGATTTATGAATATTGTTTAAACGTAGGGGAAAAATGGATGAATATACCAGCTGACTCACATTCATGGTGCATGTGAGGCTGAATAATCAAGGCATGTTTATTTTATATCAAACTGATGAGTGCAGCACATACAGCAGCTAAACGAGCTGGGAGTGGCTCAATATGGAAGGTCATCCGGTGTAAAACTATGCCAAATCAATAACGTGGACCACGATCCTGGCAAACCCTAACATTTATGCACTATTGACAGTCGTAGCAATCCTATGGCAATTCATTTAGCAATCATTCAGTCAAAATGTTGAAGTTTAAAGCAACTAAAAACACAACTAAAAAGAGGTTGAAAAACTCCTAATCAAATCAGTGGACATGGAACAGGACAAAAATTTTTGAAAAGCCTTGCACTGTTGCTGAAAGTTCTATGTATACATTCAATCATTACAGTAGCTGTGCTGTGTATTGTAGCTTGGTTTTAATGTATCAATTCAATTTTCACCAGAGGCATAGTCACAAAGCATTTTCACATATAAACAAAGAAGGGCAAATAATTATTATTTAATTAAACAAATTAGCGATAAACATAGCTATTGATCATAAATCATATAAACCAGTTTAGTACTGGTCCTTTAATTCTTAAACGTAGACAGGGAAACGGTGTCCAACTGTTTGAGCAAGCTTAACAGGACAAAGACACGGAATGAAAGTCAATACCAAGTCAGTTTTCCCAGTGGCAGCATATAAAGGGTGAACAACAGAGCAGGGAAAGATCTTTGTGGGAAACCACATTTCAATCTTGTCTAAGTAGAGCAGACAATTTTTTAAATGAACACATTGATCAGTTAGTTATGATTTAAACCAGTAGACTAGTCTTTAAATACATACACATACAGTGCCTTGCAAGAGTATTCAACCCCCTTGGCTTTTTACCTAGTTTGTGCCATTACAACCTGTGTTTAAATGTTGGTGAAGTGAAATGAGAAAAAAAATATATGAAAAAAATGTGGAAATAAAAACTGGACATTGTCATGTGCATATGTATTCACCCCCTTTTGCTATTAAGCCCTAAAGTTCTGGTACGACCAATTACATTCAGAAGTCACATGCTTAATGAAATGAAGTCCATCTGTGTGCAATCTAAGTGTCACATGATCTGTCAGTATATACACACCTTTTCTGAAAGGCCCCAGAGGCTTGCAACACCATTAAGCAAGAGGCACCACAAACCAAAAAACACCATGAACACCAAGGAAATCTCCACACAAGTCAGGGACAAAGTTGTAGAGAAATACAAGTCAGGGTTGGGTTATAAAAAATATCAAAATCTCTGATGATCCCCCGGAGCACTATCAAATCCATTATCATCAAATGTCAAGAAAATGGTACTACAACAAACCTGCCAAGAGAGGGCCGTCCACCAAAACTCTCAGACCGGGCTAGGAGGGCATTAATCAAAGAGGTAGCACAGAGAAGATGGATGGTGCCAAATAAAGGGATATTCTTCAGCAAAACCTGTTTTGGTCTGTCAGTGATTTGAGACTGGGACAGAGGTTTACCTTCCAACAGGACAATGATCTTGAATTGAGAATCTGTGGTCAGACTTGAAGATTGCTGTTCATCAGCGGAAACCCTCTAACTTGAAGGAGCTGGAGCAGTTTCACCTTGAGGAATGGGCACAAATACAAGTGGCAAGATGTGGCCAGCTCATAGAGACTTATCCAAAGCCACTTGC
>JAYDZG010454500.1:0-13396 GCA_034509265.1 Microcambeva bendego | reverse complement strand
AGTCTCCGGGAACATCCCCATGGAACATCTCAGAGGCTGCACTCGACCAGTCTTTTGTTGAGGCCTCAATTGCCTTTTTTAAGTCTGCTACCAAATTGCTCATGGAATTTTCCTAAAAAATCGACTTTGTAGTCCATAACCTGAGGCCAGTTCTCGATTGCGAAATCTCTGAACCAACCACTGCACAACGTTGTGCAGATTTTCGAAACGGCCATACCAAACGCCATTTTAGCAGATCGGTGTGGCTTGTCAACAACTAAACTTGGAATAATGAATCTTTCGAGAGCAATCACGAAAGCTTCCTCTTGGACACACTGAACCTTCTCAAAAATGGGAAGCTGGTCCCAAAGGGACCTATCACACCAGACCGATTCATCGCCCTGAGGCTTCAGCCTCTCAAAGATCGGGCGAAGCCCGTAGCACGTTGCGGCGTGGATTTCGTCATGCTCAAAGACCTTAGTCACATAGTCATCAAAGAACTCAGTCTTCGACTTACGAAGAGATGGGACTCGGTCCCCGTAAAGATCCTTAGTTTGCTTAGTTAGCTTCTTGAGAAGCCTGTCGTAGGTTTCACCACTAGCCGGACCCAATCCAGATCTCGGGGTCGTTAGATCCCGTATCTGGTGATAGTCCCGAATGTTCTTTTCGAAACCTAGGGGTCTATGCAAGTGACTCCGCTTGATTAACATGAGCCCACGAAGTGTTGGAAGCTTAGCTTCCCCATATGGAGTGTCCTCAGTAACCCCACTATCGTAGGCTTGGCATACCTCCAATGTGCAGAGTTCCTCTGGGGCGATATCGCAATTTTCTGACTGCTGAATGTTCTCCCCCTCCAGAACCAAATCCCAATCCTTGGATTGGACATCTCGCGAAGCGTAACAATTTAATGCTCTTGATCCAATCAGGTACATGTCATTTTGCCCCCGAGTATGGGTCCCAAGTATCGCAATCATTCATTCTTGCCGAAATTCCATCACACAAATGCAGCATCCAAGCTAGGCCGCTTTTTGGGGCTACAGGACTTCCCCAAGCTCTTTGTCCATGATGGGCTAGGATGGCGTGAGTGACTTCGTCTACGTCGATTGATTTGACAAAGTCCTCTATGGTGGCTGGCTTGGCCAAGTCCCACTTCTCAGCGGCTAAGTTCCATTGGATGGCTGATCTGCTGATATGATGAATCTTTCGTTTGTGTGAGGTAGAATACCACCAGTCGTAGTCTGGTCGCCCATTATCCACGACTGGAGCGTAGTCCCACATTTTCCCACAGTCATGAAATAAGGCAGCGAGAAACAGTTCTCTCTTACTGATCGACTCGCCCATTAGGGCGTTATTAGCTAGACAAAGCTGAATCACTTCGGCAGTATGCCTAACTAATCCGTGCTTCCCATAGTGATGCTGTTCTTTACGGGAAGATCCAGACCAAACTGGAAATCGTGGATCGGCAGTAACTTCACTGGCGATATATCCGATACCGAGTTCGTCAGCAGTTTTATGTATGTACTTGATTGCTGTCTCTGGACTCATCGAATCTCCCAATCATAAATACAATCTGAATCGATATCTTCGATATCGTCTGGAGTTAGGCCAAAATTTGGCATAGCCTCAATAAGTTCAGACTTAATGGTGGCATGGCCACCTATTTCATCACCATCTATATGGCTAGATTCCCAGACACATTTCCACACACCAGAGATCCGCTCCCAAAGTTCAAGAGCATAATATCCGGGATCGTAGGAGCCACCATCGGCTCCATCATCATACCAGCCATCTGTTTCAAGTTTGAACTTATCTATCTTGCTCATTTATCATCCTTATGATGGTATCAACATCCTGCTCGGTTAGACCGAGCTTGTAATCAATTCGGTAAAAAAGAAGGTTGGGCAATTTAGGATCGCACTCGTCAGGCCCCATATCGTCCAGAATCAGGCCGAAGGCATGATCGTCTTCTTCCATCCACTCCTTGATTTCATCCTTACGACTCCCGCCGAGAATTCTCGGCGTACAACTGTATATCTCCAGACCAATGTGCTTAAGCTCCGACTTGACTACTGCCTTTTGTCTAGGACTTATTCTTCTATCTGAAGACAAAACAATTTTGAAGTCAAAAAAGTCGCAGAGCTGCTTTAGGCAGTTCATATTGTACTTATCGAAGTCTTCTTTCGATCCATAGTGATTGAGGACGTTGTCCACATCAAGGAATAGGTAGGCTGTCATTCATTTGACTCTCTTATGCGATGAAGATCTAATGGATGGATTGGTTCGATCACTGGAATATCGCTGTTGCCGGTTTCGATCCAGCGAACCGTGTAAAGTCCTATTCGAGGATGCCAATATACACGATTGGTTTCGTTGTGGAGACGACGCATTTCTGTTTGACTAAGCACCGATACCTCCTAGAAGCCTAGCGGCTTCTTCTAGGCGAAGTCCAGCATCATGTGGGGTTTCGTCGTTCGGTTCATACGCCGCCATATCCAAAAGGTAAGATATGATGTCTTCCTTGCGAACGTACACAGTTTTAGCTATCTTCACGAATCTCATGTCTGTTTTGGTCATTTAGCGTACCTCGGGTCCGTCAGGGCCGATAAAAGTGGATCTCCGATCCTCAACCATGATGAAGTTCGGCACCATCTTTGGTGCCACATATCCGCAAAAGATCTCCCAGTCCGCAGGGTTTGTCGCATTGTACTCGCAGAATCTGTCGTGTCTAGCCACAAATTCTGTTTTACTGGGCTTTTCTGGCGGGAGCATGTTGGTGTAAACGACCTCGAACCCATCGAGCTTTGCTGGACGGATGCCAATCGCGTCGACTCTGCTAGTAAAGTCCTCACGGATCTGATCTAAATACTTAGCATTATTTGGATGTGTGGCGATTTTCATGTGGCATCTCCAAATATTTGACTGCTGGCCATAGCTTTTTGCCACGACAAGCGGGATCAAGAGTCTTACCATAGTAAGATACGGTCCAGTGTTCGCGGGTCCCGCTGGGCTCTTTATGTTTGACAAGAGCAATAATGTTCTTAGGTGGGTAGCCCAGATCAAAATCGTTACCTAGATCGATACCTATTGCAAACTTTATAGTATCGTCAGATGTAATATCCATGTGACCTACTCGGATGATAGCTTCCTCTATGCTTATCCCCATCAGCATGGCCACACAGCATTGACCGCAAGTAGTGCTAGTTGGCTGTTTGATTAGCTGCATGGATCTCTTCCAGTTCTTTCAGATAGATAGCTTCGAAGTCTCTGAACTCATCGATGAACGGATACTCATCGAAGCTTAAATGCTTAGGATAAGCTCGTGCCGCATTGAAAAAGCGACTAAAAAGGAGCCCATAAGGCATTGGGTCAACGAGATTAATACCTATAAGGTCAGAAACTAAGCAGCCAGCAGATGAGCCTCTTCCTATGGAACATAATTGTCCATCTGCTCTACCCTGATTCACGAAGTCTGATACAATAAGAAAGTAGCCAGACAGATTGGCTAACTCGATGACCTTCATTTCGTACTTAACACGAGCGGCATATTCCGCCTTCTTGATCGGATCGAAACTCTTCGTATGTTCTGCGAGTCCCTCTCGTACCTTTGTCCATAATAGCTCGACTTCATCGTCGGAGAATTTGGGCAACTTAGGAGGGGCCGCAATATCGAAATCTTCGATTTCGGAGAGAAACCCATCATAGTCCAAAGAATCAGACGGGATTTCGCTTGGTGATACCAGATGAAATCCCGAGGTTTCTTCGGTGAGTTCTGAGAGCTTGATTTTCAATCCTAGACATCGGAGGATCTTGTAAAATTCTTCGTCATGTTTCTCCACATAACGGCAGTCTGGAAGCTTGTCGGTAAAAGAAATGAGGTGGGGTGAATTAGCCAAGGTGTCCCGATTGAGCCGGGCATCAATAGAGAATTCATTAACGACTGACAATAGGTCCTTCCATCCTTGGAGGTTCTTACAGAAGGCGTAAGTCTCACCAAAATCGCACCCAATAATAGGCTTGATCTTGGCCGACTTACATTCTTCAATAAACTCCAGAGCGGCAGATACATTGCCGAAGTCGCAGAGTCCCACGGCTTCATACCCTAAGGCCTTGGCTTTCTGGGCAATTTCCTTAGGCTTTGAAAAGGCTCGGTGGATACTGTAGTGGGTTCTATTGATCAGTGGAAACATGCTCGCCTCGCTCGCTTAAAAGTATATCGTCCAAGTCTGAGATTTGGATGTTCCAACAATCTTCAGTAAAAGTGAATCTGCCATCCGGGTCGCCCTTTTTGGCGAAAAATCCCCTAGACAGTAAGTCAGCCTTGCCGATATACCCCAAGAGCCAGCCTACACCAGCGGCTAAGTTAACTCTTGCAAAGATATACCCATCACACTCGTTCTTCATCTGGTAGCTCATGACCGAACAGAGATAGTGAGCCTTCGGCTCCGAAGAGCAGGACTTGGTTTTTACGTCAATCTTGAGATCACCAATCTCTATGTCGTAGTCAAAGCTTTCCACAAGTCTACCAGAGGTGTGCCTCTCAGTCAAGGCCTCTCCGACGAATCCGGCCAAATTCCCTTTCCCTTGGGTCCGGGAACTGGCCAGAACTCCCATCAGGTCGCTACGCGACTTTGCGGTCATTAAATCAATGTCCGAAATCGGCATCCTAATCATCGGGTTCTCGCAATAGTGACTCTTTGAAGTGCTTCAGACACTTGCTCAAGCTGGGTGGCCGTTAAGCCGCCCCTGTAGTAACTGAAGACCATAGGTGAGTCTTGGCTGAACTTCCCATCGCGAATAACTCCGACGACCTCCTTACTTGCATCCAACACCAACTGTCTCTTTTTGTCTAGGTAGAACACTTTTAATCTCCGCTACAAAGGTTTCCACGAGAGCAAAATCGCTCTCGTCGTAACCCCTATTATAGCGATTGTTCAGTTGGTCAATGGAGAACTTCTTCCCTATCTTTCTCAGTGAGAGATTGTAGACGAGCTTATCTTCTTTGAACAGGCCACACATCACAATCTTTCCATCTAGAATTCGATCTTGATATGAGCTGACACAATTCCCCATATATGTGCTCCACTCGATCAATTCATGGGAATCTTTGCACACCTTGATGGTAAAATCACCCATCTGAGAACCATGAAACTCATACTTCTCGAAGGGGAGATTCTCAGTCTTCATTTTTCTGTGATAAATGGCTAGCGAGTCGTGATACTCTTTAAGGTTCTTAGCTCTAGAGAGGGCCACCGGAGTTGACTCTACGTCAATAGATCTAGCCACTTGTCTGTACATAGAAACAGTGTCAGCGAAATATTGGAAAAACGGATTTTCCCACACCCTAATTGGATCTTTAGGTAGGTCTCCAATCAGGCATTTCTTAAAGAATTTGGGATTCAGGTCTATGAGCTTCTTAAGTCCCTCTATCTTCGGGAGCAGCCGTATTTTCTTGACGTCGATTTCTCCAAAAGTAAGATGCTTACGCAATAGCTTGATGGTGTCGAGCCTTCCCCTTTGGGTGGTCTCATTATCTGCCAGAAGATCTGATAGGAACTTCTTCCCTGAGAATCCGCAGTAGGACTTGATACTCTTTTTTACCGATGGTTTTGTCATAACCTTAGCCATCTCTAGGGTTGGCTTAGGATACAAATCCACATAATGAGGGAAGTTCAGCCTGATCACATTCTTATAGAAAGGAACCCCAATCTTAAACTTGAGCCCATACTCCTTATTGATGACCCTATTGATCTTGGCGTTAGCCCCCTTTTTAAGGTCGCTAAGGGTTAATAGAGGAGCATATGTGCTCCTGACTGGAATACCTGCGGTTCCGAGACCTGTGGTAACATAGGAGACCATCTTCCCATTCTTGATCCTGAATGAGGTTTTTCGTTTTATGCTAATCGATTCGCCAATATTAGACCACTTGAGGAAGAAGCTATCTTTGAAGATGTGTAGGTCTAATACTCTAGCAATATATCTAAACCCATTGCCACTTTTGATACGGCAAAGTCGCTTGGAGATTCGCCAGATACGACCTTTTTCGTTGTCGCAGACAACATATTCTTTGCGATTTTTCAAGGCTTCGCCCTATGAGAAAGGGGCCTTTCGGCCCCTTAAGTTGACAAAATCAGGCCAAATTAGCAGTTGCAGTCGAACTCACTAGATCCACAGCCGCCGCATACGTCATCCTCATCGTCTTCATCGTCTTCATCGTCGATTGAATCATACCCATTGAATTCATCATCGTAGTCTGACTCGTCGAGTTCCAGCTTCGTTTCACGCTCAACGATAGCCAGATTCTTGAACTCGGAGACGATCTCGTACTTGCAGCAACGAATCTTCTGGCACTCACAATCAAGTGGAACACTAACGACGTCGGCAGGATCGATCTTGACAATGATCTGCTTGTTGGAAGTGTACACGCTGGTTACGTACTTCAGACTACCAGCATGGAAACCTTCACTGCATCCTACCTGAAAGTCATCGTTGACCTTACGACGAGGCATTTCATTAACGTCTCCGACGTTGTTACGGATCTTGCTCGTGTACTTATCCACATAATCTCCAGCCTTAACTTCGCGATTAAAGCAGTCAACGAATGGCTCGCCATTGTAGACGAGGACGGACTTATAGGCCAAGAAGCACCCATCTTCACAAATCGCAAGACTCTTATGAGCCAGCCAAGAGTAAAGTTCTTTGACGGCTCGACCACTAGGGTTATTGAACAATCGCTTCATAAAGTTCAGCATAGGAACTTCGTCAAAGCCTTCCTCGATCATGCTCAAAATAATCGAAGAAATCGAACTATCAATCTCCTCATTCCCGTAGTAGAGGGCTCCTTCGCGAAGTACGAACCCGTCCTTCGACCAAGTCTGGACATTCTTGCCAATATTGATGAGGGATAGGAACACAGCCTCATCTTTAGCCTTGACCGACTCGATTAGAGCGACGTGATTTGGGTGGTTATTGTCGAAGGTGTGAATCTCGCTAGAGATTACAACTGTCCAACAACCATTATGGTCCTTAATGTAGTTCATCAGTTCTCCAGTTTCTTCAAGTAAGTGAGAAGTTCTGCGTCGGTCGGTTTTGAGTAGTAATAATACGAGACAAACTTCAAGAGTGGGAACTCCTCTGAGTATCTCTCTGAAAGCTTATCAAGCGAGTCATCGTGTGGCACATTGAACAAATTGTACAGAGCGATGATGTCGCTGTCAAGATCCTTTTTGGCGAATCTTTTGTCGACCTTTGAGAGCATCGCCTGATTGCTGGGATTACGAAGAATCGCTTTCTCTGGAAGAACAAGGTTCTCCCTCAGGAAATCCATAAGCTCTATGCCAACACCCTTCTTTTTTACTGCTGGCGACAATCCATAGACTATGTCAATATCGGCACCGAGCTTCTTGGCTGCTGACACGAGTTCGTTCACCCCATGATAAGAGCCATACCGAGATGGTTTACCATGCATCGTATCAATATACACATAGTGCTCAGATGTATCGAGCGTGTCTTCAGACCAGCATCCGTTTTTAAGAGATCTCACCTTAATGGTCTGACTCTTAACCCCACGAGCATACACGATCTTGGGTAATGTGTCAAGATCCTTGATCACGTCCAAGTCGATCTTACACTCGGTAATTTGATCGTCCGTTAGGACCACGATCTTCCCACCATGATCTCTCAGGTAGCTCTTGATTCGAGCCGTAAACTTTGGCTTGAATCTGTAGTAATCAGCAGAAAGTGGCAGGGTATCCATATGGCTAAGGCTTACAGCCTTATATGACTTAGAATAAACAGCCATCTGCGTAGAAGTGTGTGGTAGTACATAGTCAAACTTCTTCTTATTGCAGCTAATGATGCTGCCAAGTACACCACAATTCACCTTCTCGAACATTTTGGCACGCTTGAAAGCGGTATCTTCGGCCTCGATAAGGCTAACGATATGATCAGCCATCCCTTCTTGAACCTCTTTGACTCGCTCTTTGAGCTTTGCAATGGTCTTGTTGTCCAAAGACAACGACTCACGACCAAGGTCAAAGTCGAGATCTCCAATCTCGAAACGAATATACCCATCAATTTCCAATCCATACCCATGAGGGATATCATAGGCCACATTCCCCATAACAGCTTTGCATGAACCATATCCAGTGTTAAAGGCAAATCCGTCGCCCTTAACCTTGAATTCTCGGGCAGCTACGATCTTCTCTTTTACTGGGGAAATATTGATCTCTGGAATTACGTCAAAGTACTTGAAGACTTCAACTGCCTCATTCTGAAACTCAAGATCTCGACCCATGACATTGACGACAACTTCAACCCCGGAAGGTTCATCAGTCGGCTCTGATGAAAGCAATGCCATCTGCGGTAGGTCATCCTCGTCCTTATATGCAGAGTATTGATATTTAATTCCATTACAGATAGACTTAACAATAAAGCTATCGACTAAGCAGTATGGACTTTTGGCTCCGATGCCTAGTGCCCCAATTAATTTATTGCTATTAGTCTTAGTGGAGCAGAAATAAACGGTATAGACATCCCGTACATCGTCTGGGGATAGGCCCTTGCCGTTATCTGCTACAGAGAACCAAGGCTCCAACTTTGTTGGAAGGTGGACCCGTGGAACCTCTGAAACTTCTGCATCAGTGTTCGCATCAAGAGCATTGCACGTAAGCTCTCGGATAACGGCCCGGACCTTGAACTTATAGGGATTCGACGACAGAAGCTTAAATGCTTTTGCACTAGCCTCAATGCGGAATCCAGAGGTCTGAAATGAACCAGAAGTCTCAGTATTTTTCTTCACACCTTCGAGAATCATGGCTGTGGCCCTTTCGTGGTTATGGTCGTGTCTTCACGTATCATAACGGACGGAATCGCCCTGTCAAGAGCCTTTTATGGTTTTATCCTCGATTACTCCGTTGTTCACAACCAGATAGAAACTTCGAGAGAGGTGGCTCACTCTGATTGTGTCTCCGGACTCGACATACAGATTCACTCTGAATTTGTCCTTGTCGACTTCTCTGATGGTGAACCTATCGCAGGCGTGATCCTCGGCCCATAGCCTGACCAATTCGCCAGACTCGATAGCATCTTCCAAGGTATCACGCTTAACAGCTTTAGCTTTTTTAGCCATGTTATTTCCAAGAGTAAATTGTCCAACTACCTTCGGTGGCATAATCTTGCAGGATCTGGTGGACCAGACTTATGTCCGCTCCCCCAAAACCACACCCAATCTCTGGGAGCCCTATTCTCTTACCAGTAAAAGAGAAGTCCCTACAAATCTCATCCAGAGCCCTCTTAAGGGCTCCATACTCAAACTTACGACAGGATGTCCCATAATCGTACTGTGTGTACAAGTTGATTATAGTGAGGCCGTTCAGCAGAACAGACGAATAGGAACCGATCTTTTCGATCGGGGACCTATAGTCATTCTGATCTACCAAGAAAGCCTTGGGGAATTCTGCCTTGATTAGTTTGGCAACTCCGGCACCCATCGTGGAAAAGCTATTGCAACCGTGACAGAGGTAGTCCATCTCCCCATTTTTGGCCGCTTCAATTAGGCACCCGTTCTTAAACGATAGCATCTCTTAGCTCCTCATAGGAACAACTCCCAACATCTATGACAATAACCTCTTTACCAAAGGTTGGCGAGTATGAGTTCTGCTCATCTGTAAGGATGTACAGTCTGTCTGGCCGAACATGGTAGTGCATGATATGCTTAACGGCCTTCTCTAGGAAGATACCACCACCACCAAAGTCATAACAGGCTCTCCTTAGAGCTAGCCATAAGTTAAACCCATCATAGTTGAGCGACTGGGTGATGTGAGATTGGTCGGAGTCGAGGCCCGAACTGGCATATAGGGGTGCGTCAGCCCTCAACTTGATCTCTGCGGCAAGTGCCGCAGCTATTTGAAGGCGAGAGTAATTCCCATTGGGTAACTCCATGCTGCCACTGACGTCCACAATAATAATGGACTTTGGGAGTTTGGGAAGCTCACGGGCTAGACGAGTGACTTTGTCATCGTTTGCCGGGGAATAGGGAGAATCAAATAGGTCTAGGAAGGTCATTGGCTTTGCCTTATAGGTACTTCTTTTTTACTGGGAGTTTCACTCAAATAGTCGGTGAGAGAGTCGAACTCTAGACTTCCATCCACTTCGTTAAAGTCATCATCTTAGAAGGATGATAGCGGCTGTCACCGACCGTAGATCACCACGATCTGTGTTTTTCTCTTACGGTCTCTCGACCATCATAATCATCAATTTCCCACGAGATCCCATCGGGAATCTCTACAACTCGAAGTTCTGCGTGTCGACCATTAGCTGCGTCTCCGAGTCTTTCAACCACCTCTACAAGCCTAGGGTCGTTTCGCTCAACATTGGCATACCCATACCCATCCCACGGAAGCCCTAGCTCTTTATAGGCTTCTTCTGATAGGCCGAACCCACCCCAGCATCTATTTACTACGACTTTCATGATTGTTCCAATCTGCGAAGCAAAAAAATGCCCCGGCTCCATAGCACAGGAACCGGGGCGACATAGTTGGCTTTTAGGCCATGTGATAAAATACAACTATCTTTGTTTAATCCTGTAAATTAGTCTTATGTTTGCTGCATTAGCCGTTATGCTAGGTCGATGCCTAACCCAGACGCATCTGAGCATGGCATCGACCGCGAGAATTGAACTCGCATAAACAAATGTTGATTTAGAGGAATTGGATTTGTATTTTGCTCACTTTCAGGCTCAGTCTGTAGAGATAGTCGAAGGCTGATTTCGATGATGTTGCCTCTGCATTTGGGCTACCCCCGCGTAGTTGTTAGTGCGGGGGGCTGGGATTGAGCCAGCACTGACACATCATTACGAATAAAGCTTAGGCTAAAACTAAGACTGCTCTACGCTTCATGAGTTTGTGGGCGACTAGCCCCCAAACACGAAGTCAGTAATCTTCTTACCAACTTCAATTTTCTTTGCTTCGATGGAGTTTGCTGCCTCCCTCGCCATCTTCAAGGACTCACGCAGTGAGTCCACTTTTTTCAGCATCGCGTCTCTCGTCGAGATTCGCACGGCAGAAGACATTTCCACCTTGTTCCAGTTGCCCACGATGATGTCTTCAGTGAAGACATCGACTTGGGCTGGATGTTTGTCGGTGGCTGGAGCCTTCATGAAGGCCTTTGGCACCTTCTTGGTTCGAGTCGTAACGACCGTATCCGTTACGTGGATGTTCGGATCGCTCTCGGAAACCTTCCAGTTCGTGTCTGTGGAAAGCACTGGCAGCTTCGTGATAAGTGCCTTGATATTATCAACCTGCTTCTCAAGGAAAAGCATGAGAGATACGGGCACCTGAGTGGCAAGAACTTGCCCATTGACCACGATATCGGCCTTAGCCTCACAGTTGGCTACCTCTTGGGTAGCGATAGTGTCGAACAACTCAATGAGTTGCTCTTGGGCGGCACGCAAGTTAGCCGCTACGGTTTGTTGAACGATCTTGGTTTCGGATGGGAGCTTCTCGCCCTCGTCATCGTTGGGCTGATAAACCCGAGTGAAGCCACCGAACAGGTCGGGCTTCTGAAGTACCTTGTAGATTTCTGTGATGGCGGCAGTGGCTGCTGCCTTCTTTCCGTTTGCGATAGCAATGATCTGATTGAGTTTCGGCATAGCGTTTCCTTTGGGCTTTAGCCCTTACTTAGTCTTGAGGCGACTTGCCTCGTTTTCCACATCATAACAGGCTTCAGCCTGTTTGTCAACTGTGAGTTTCAAGATATTTTGATAGGATTCTCAGGGCTTCGCTTCCTAAGAAGTAGAAGCCCACAATTGTCCAGAAAAGCAGCCAAAATTTCTGATCTTTATCCAAGGTTACGCCCCTTATAGAAGGTTTCGATGTCTCTCATTGCTGCTTCAATATCCACTTGGAATTCGTCGATCGGAGAGGGATTCCTGTAGCCCCTTACGGGCCACTCTTTTCTATTTCCGACCATAGTCATATCCTCAGAGAATCCTTCCGGCTGCTCGGGGAACTCGTAAGAGATTCCACTCATATGAAAGCCAGATTCGATCAAAAACCGGAAAACCTCATAGGCATCAGAATAAATTCTACTCCTGACGATTCCGTCGTCTTCATAGTCTACGTGCCAAAAGCCGAATCTTTTCTCAATGCATGTGATTTTCAACTGCAGACCTTTGAAAAGTCAATAGGTAAGTCTACTGGATCGTGCCGATTCTTTGGGAGTTTGTCCCAAGCTCGTCTGTGGAGAGTGATGGTATAGTCACCTATTTGGTTGAACCACACATATCTTTCACTATTCCTGATCTTGACCCCGTCCCTATACAGAGCCTCCATCTCAGCCATAGTATGGCCAGTCTCGTTCTTCCGCTCATAGTATTTGGTGCGGAACTCCTGAACGAGTGGGTCTGGATCGGTAAAAAGGAAGTAGTTTCCTCTGGACGGTCTTGGCTTCTTGTCGTATCCGGCGACACCCCTGCGTAGTTCCGTTACATCCTGCTTTGGTTCTGGCTCTTTGTAGACCCCATCGTACATTAGAACCTTTTTATATGACTGATCGTCACAACAGGCAACACAATGCATGATGAATGGGTTAGTGTGACATTCACAGTTGCACGGATAGGATCGGTCCTTCCACTCCACGAAGTAGAGGGCCTTGTAGACAAGGCCAAATTGTTCAGCCAATATGGCCTGAGGCATGTCATTCTGATTTTTCATTGCCGACATATTAGCCCACCGATGTTAAGAAATGAAGTTTGACATCGCCCATGATGTGAGCCTTGACCTTGGCGAAAAGTCCCACGATATCACTGATGGCGAAAGAACCAGTAAGGAGATCTATGTTCCCCATACCGTACTCATCTCCCACAAACTCACCAATATAGAAGTAGTCGTCTTCGGCGAAAAAATCCAAGCCAAGCTCGTCAGCAAAGCTTTCCGCAAGGGTCCTCCAATCATCACCCTCTCCGTGGAAGACGTACTTAAGCTCAGCTCGTTTAACTAGGACTTTTTCAGTGCCTGTGACTTTGCCGGTTCTGGAGTCGTAGCGATTCTGATCTTCGTAGATGGCTTCAGAGACCACATGCGTGATCTTCTCGACAGAGAATTTAATGCCCACCATGCACTTTTGTTCGTAGTTAGTACTCATTTGAGTCTCCTAAAAGAGGCCAATCTCGGCTCTGCCCCGAGCAATCTTGTTTACAAGACAAGTATTTTACTGAATAAATTAATCGGCCATAGTGGTCCCCATCAGATTCGAACTGATAACTTTTCCCTCTTAAAAGGAACGCCTCTGCCGTTGGGCTACGGGACCATGTTGATGCTGGCTGGATTTTCACCAGCGATTCAGTTCCGTAAACTGATTTGGCCTTCATCACCAGAACTGACGACCTATTCACCATCGTCATGGTCTTCACCGCAGCACC
>JAYDZG010451706.1:0-13420 GCA_034509265.1 Microcambeva bendego | reverse complement strand
AATCTCTGCTTAATCTCTGCTTCTTGCATGCTGGCAAACACCATCATTCCTCAGCATCTGATTGGAAAGCTGAGAACGCTGTGCTTGAACACCTCTATCTGGACTTGATGACTGGGAGACCTCAGTCCATCCGGATCTGCAAGAATACCTCCAGCACCACCAAGCGCTCCTCAGAGCGGTGTGCTCAGTGAACTGCTGTTTACTCTGCTTACTCAAAATTGCACGGCAATGCACAGCTCGAATTCCATCATTAAGTTTGCAGATGACATGATGGTGCTGGGACTCATTAGCAATACCGATGAGTCAGTGTACAGAGAGGAGGTGCAACGGCTAATGAACTGTGAAGTCAACAACCTGTACAAACAAAACCAAACCAGTCTTTAGAAGAACACTTGCGCCAGCACCAAGAAAGCTCAGCAGCATCTCTACTTTCAGAGGAGAGTGAGGAAAGCTCACCTGCCACCTTCCATCCTCACTACATTCTCCTTCATATTGCGTACTTCTTGTGCAGAAACAAATCAGCGGGTGAGAGGTTTCCGATTTAAAAAATTACTTCTGAATAAGGGCCACACTACTGTCCAGCTCAGAGATTAAGGTACTAGTTGGTTACTTAGTTAGTTAGTGAGTTAGTAAGCTAGATAAATAGAAGGCACGAGTTTACTGAGATCCATTGATGCAATCAATTGAAAAAAACAGCACTGGTCGATGTTTATCCAGGAGCTGAAAGTGATCAGCATTGATGAATGTTGTAAAATGGCAGTGAGATTGAAAAACACGCCTATTAGCCAGAGCCAGCAGGAGAAAAAGAGGCAACGAAATATGGAAAATTTGATATTCTGCCACCCATGTTAGTCCAGACATTAATAGACAAATTGTTTGATACAGAGAGAGGAAACAAGTCAATAAACAGACAGAAAACGTGCATAATTAGAGGAGATATTATGTGGGGAGGTTTATACATATTGATGAAGTCATGCAGTCCAGATACAAATCAGTTTTAGGTAATATTTCATCTGGTTTAAGCTTTTAGGTGCCATGGTAACCATTGTGTTACCAGTGTTTCATGTGCTGTGTTCTTATAATGTATTTATTTATTCATTGTCTGTTTTGTCACCGCGATGAATCAGTGCCATGTCCAGGGTGTTTCTGTGTGCCTTGCCCCGATTATAAACCTGAGCCACTGTGCCACTCTGTACTGGCCTCACATTGTTTAATAAGTGACATTCATAACAATGATACTCGTTCTGAGATCTGTACAGAGCCTGGGTGCAATTAAAATGAACCCTATTTATCTGGACACAGAACTGTCACTAACAGTGTGCAGACATAAGTACTAACATATGGCTCACATAAGCCTAGGATCAGCAACTGCAGGATCGTAATCCATATTTTTTTTTTCTCTCTGAAGCAAAAGACTTATTATTTCGAGTTATAGATGATGGTGCACTATGCTTCAGTCAGTGCTTCAGCAGTAGAACAGAGCCTGTACAGAGCGCTGACCTCAGGAGTAAGGCTGTGGACAGACGCAAGTAACTTGCTGCGGTCGTATTTCATAATTCATTATTTTTCAGTTGCTATTATAGCCGCAGACAAGAACAGAATCATGTAATTGATGGTTTAGAATGTGATCAGTTCTGTTATGAAGTATCGAGTTATTGGGAACCAGTAACACTTGTCAAAAGAACAAGGTCAAAATTATATTTTTGAGCTGCCATGGGGAAGGCTTAATTAAAACTATTTTTGTAGATTTGCTGTTTGTGTGTGTCGGGGTGTGTGTGTGTTGGGGTGTGTGTGTGTGTCGGGGTGTGTGTGTGCGTGTGTGTGTAGACTATTGTATATAATGTCAGTCTCTTTAATTGAAGAACCAGCAAGGGTATAAATGTCAGCCTTTTTATGAGACTTCCATTTATCACTGTGTGTGTGTGTATGTGTGTGTGTGTTATTTCATAAAGAACATTAATGACATTGATTGTATTATTGTTATTGTTATTATGATTATTATTATTATGATTATTATTATTATTATTAATATTATTATTATTATTATTTGTTGTTGTTATTAATACTATTATTATTTTCAATATCATACAATTTTAGTGTTATTAATATTATTAGTAGTACTTGATACTTGCCAAGAGAACTGATGTCATTCTGATCCAGCAATTACATGAAGCGGTTCTTTTTTGCTTTTTCATGAAGGAAGTTTTCATGTTCTCCCAGGGTCTGTGTGGGTTTCTTTCGGGAGCTCACAGCTCAATGGCAGTGGTGATACTAAATTGTTCATTGTTCAGAGAAAGATTTACATCATCATGTTAGTTAGTTCATGTAGAATCCACTTTCAGTGAATCACAACATCCACCAGCTCCTCGTTTCCAATAATGGCAGGACAATTGACTGTGGCTCAGTTTGCAGACTTAAATAATGATGATTATTATTGATTAGGCTAGTGGCTCTCTAGAAACCAAACAATTAATTTCCTTACTTTTCAGACATTCACCTGAACTAAGAAGAAACAAAATGTGGATGGATGCTTTTAATACCATGCCATCAGTCTTCTTTTCTTATATGTATGTGCAGCACTGAACCCCCAACACTCAAGTTACTCTAAAGTGTGAAACTACAATTACGTACACAGTGCATCCGGAAAGTATTCACAGTGCTTCACTTTTTCCCCATTTTGTGTTGAAAAGGCCTTATTCCAAAATGGATTACATTCATTTTCCCTCAAAATCTACACATAATACCCCATAATGGCAATTAGGAAAAATATTGTTTGGATTTTTTGCAAATTCATTAAAAATAAAAAAAATAAACAAAAATAATCATATGTAAATAAGTATTCACAGCATTTGCTCAATACCTTGTTGAAGCACCTTTGGTAGCAATTACAGCCTTTTTAAGTATGATGCTACAAGCTTGGCACACCTATTTTTGGGCAGTTTCTCCAATGCATCTTTGCAGAACTTCTCCAGCTCCACCAGGTTGGATTGGGAGTGCCTGTGCACAGTCAATTCAGAAATGTTCAACCAGGTTCAAGTGTGGGCTTTGGCTGAGCCACTCAAGAAGTTTCACATAATTGTCCTGAAGCCACTCCTTTGTTATCTTGGCTATGTGATATGGATCACTGTCCTGTTGGACGGTGAATCTTCACCCCAGTCTGAGGTCCAGAATGCTCTGGAGCAGGTTTTGTTCAGGAATTTGTCTGAATAATGCTACATTCATCTTTTTCTTGACCCTGACTACCCTCCCAGTTCCTGCTGCCAAAAAACAACCCCACAGCATGATGAGTGTCCTTTAGTTACCTTTTTTTAGGTGTCCTTTAAGGTGTCCTTTGTCTTTTGCCTTTTACTGAGAGTGATTCCGAAACATAAATAAAAAAATAACCCCCTGTACCTCTCCATACCTCTCTTTGGACCCCTGCACCGGTCACTACCTTTGAATATCCTTCTTAACCTCTCTGTGTACCCCCTGTACCTCTCAGTACCTCTGTATACCATTATGAACCTCTCAGTACCTCTCTATACCGTTCTGAACCTAAATGTATATATTTATATAAGTGGTAGAGAGAGAGAGAAAGAAGAAAACACATCTACATCTGTTTGAAAGATTGGTTATCTATAATATTAAATGCCAAAATTATGATGTTAATTATTTTATATTTTTCTAGTGTAGATTGATTTTTGAAGAATATTTTGTCAATATTATTTTAAATAAAGTGACGCAGAGCGTGAGTGCAGTTTATGAATGAAAGCTGAGGATATTACATAAAATAATATATTTATAATATAATATATATATTATCATATGAAAACGAAAACAAAACCGCATCTGTACTTTGCATTGTTATAAACATCAACCAGGATTTTTTTTTCTATTTTTACTCATCTATACAAGATGAGTCTATATAAACCAGCACAGCCAGGTTAGAATTGAACTTGTCTCTCGCATTTGGGCTGATGGGGGTGTGGGGTGTTCATGTTTAGACGTGCTGTGAGTCATTAGCATAATAATGGATACTAAATGACTCACGACAGGGGAGCTGGGAATGAGAGTGACAGTTCTCCAAAAATCGACCCTTTAGTCATTCTAGTGTTAAATGGCAAAAATGTCAATTAGCATCCGAGAGCACATTGTGATTGATCAAGCATAGACTATCTTGCCACCCTTTCTTTCCCTGGCAGTAGGCTACTCAGAGTAAACAGGTAAATCATTGACTGTGTAAAATATGTGTATACGTGTTTAGATAAATGAACAAAATGTATTATTATAGACAGATTTAAATATGAAAGTTTTAAAGAATGCTGCAGATCTCCAGAGTGGCACATCAGGAGAGTTTATTTAACACTGTAACCATTAACCATCAATACTCAGGCAAGCCAGTCGGTCTCAGGAGTGAAATATAAAGACTCCCATGTGGGAAAGAGATGCATGGATTCGCTATCTATACACATTCTGAGCTCACAACTGGACAATTTTTCATCCAGGACACCCGGGAATACCTTCTACTAATAGCACTGATAAAGTCCACGAAATGACCCATTTTTTTATTTATGGAACGATGTAAGATTACATCTATGTGCTATCTACACCACCACCTGCACAGACTCACCTAGACCGTGAAGACAAAGAAATCTAATCGAGGAGTCTGGAGGTTGCCAAGGTTGCCTTGTAAACCCATAAAAAACTTATCATATATCTTCAAAAGCAGTCTTTAAATATATTCAAAATTTCTGATATTGGTTTTCCTCTGGGATGGAATGATTTGTTTAAAAGGCGTCAGAATGTGAGGTTGTAAATATGCCGAAGGGATCCATAGCAGTAATGATACTATCTGATTACTTCTGTACAGGTGAAATAAGGGCTGATTTGACCAGTTTGGAGATAACAAAGAAAATAGATATGTTACGTTTACATTTATGGCATTTAGCAGATCCATTAGAAGACACAAATAAGTTCATTTCTCCAAGGTGGTCAGAAAAAGTCTTAGTGACTTACTGTTGTGACTGTATACCATCTTATGTTCATTATTTGGAAGTCCTTACTTAAGGTCCCAACAGCCTAGCAGATGTGGAATTTAAACACATTTATGACATCTACAGTGTCAGTAAAGAGGAAGGATGACGTGATTGGAAATAATTGGATTTGCTAAAATGATAAAAGGAAGAAATTGCATACATAAAATAATAATAAAAAAAATAAAAATAAAAATAAACTACAAAAAGAAATAAAAACAAAATTTGATTTATTTTGATGCTGGAGTGGAGCAGCTGTAAGTCTGGGATTTGTGGAACTAGATTCAACCCTTGCATTTATGTGGGTTTTCCACAGGTAGTCCAGTCTTCTCTCATGGAACCTGAACATGAAACTCTAGCCTCTAGGCTTTCACTGTCACTGTACCTAGACGGCCTTGAACAGGCATTTATTATTATTAGAGAATTTTATTTATTCACTGTAAATGCTGGTGTTATTCAGAATAGGTAAAGAATAGCTTTAATACTTGTTTATGAGAGCCTGCACAGTTCCTCTGCACAAAAAATGTCCTTCAACAAGAACTAAGAGGAATTAATCATCCCTCTCACACAGATTCTGTCTTTGAAATCTTTAGGGAAAGAGTTTGGGTCATTTTGTCGTTCCCTGAGATTCTCTTCACAGTTTCACTTGGTTTACAGTTTGCTTTTGCACCTTCTCCTTTTTCTCCATTACCGTCGCTTTCTCATTAAAAACAGAATAACGCACCTCTGCTCCAACACCCTGCTGAAAGACTGGTTTAATGATGTGTCCTTGTCCCTTTCACTAGCCATTTAAGTCTAACCCGGCGTTCTCCAAAGACTGCTGTGTAAATCAGTGCTGTTTTATTACTGAGTTAAACTGTCCATGGTGATAACAGATGGTACAATGGACCGCCAGTGATTTGTGGGACACGGATGAGGGTGAGGAACTTAAAAAAAGAGAAAAACTTTGTCATAAAAAGACGAAAGAGCAAGTGAAGGACAGGAAGGCTGCTGAAGGTGGTTGTCAGGAAGTTTCAGTTTTTCTCTTGTCCCTGGATGATTCGGCAGCTCTTGGTTTAAGTGTCTCTGCTTCAATTTTATCCCTCATCAGAGGCACTTCCATTCTTCTTTGTCCTTTTCTAGTCATAAGGATTTTATCTTGTTCCATCTAACCATGCCTTTTTTCCCCTCATCTGATTACTTTTTTTTATCATAATTCGTCTGATCTCACCTTATTCAATCTTCTCTTCAATCTCACCTCCTCTGATTTTATTTCCTTTTATTTTCTGGTCATCTAATCTCAACTCATGGTATCTTTGAAATGATCACATACTGTTATCTCTTCTTATGGGAGATAAGATAAACTAGCAATAATAATGATGACGATAATGATAATAATAATAATAATAATAATAATAATAATAATAATAATACATTTATTTGTAGCTCACTTTACATAAAAAAAATATGTGCTATAGTTAAAAGGTGGTATAAAATGAAACATCAAGAAGTATAAAATAATTATTATAAAATCAAATGATCTGGTAAAAAGAAGTGTTTGTCCCTTAACATTATGACCACCTTTCTAATATTGTTTTGGTCCCCATTTTGCTGCAAGAACAGCCAGAGCTTGTCTTTTTCTTCACTCCCCATGTGCCTCAGTGAGCCTTGGCCGTCCATGACCCTGTTTACCACTTTTAATAGATTCTGACCACTGCAGACTGGGAACACCCCACAAAAGCTGCATTTTTGGTGACTGACCCAATTGCTTAGCTATCACAATTTGGCCGTCGCCAAACTCGTCCAGATCTTTAAACGTGCCCCCTTTCCCTGCTTCTAACATCAACTTTAAGGATTGCATGTTCCCTTGCTCTATCCTATATCGCACTCACTAACAGGTGCTGTACTGTTTTATTCACTTCACCTGTCAGTGCTCATAACGGCTTGCGTGGTCGGTGTGACATCTTTGAAGTGGAGTAGTTTTAGCCTAGCGGTTAAGGTACTGCTCCAATAAGCTGAAGGTTTCTTGTTTAAATCCCATCACTGCCAGGTTGTCAGTGTTGGGTGCTTGAGAATGACCCTTATTCCTTGTCATTTTAAATCATCATCCTGAACGTGTCATTTTTGCTGATAAAAACAGAATTGCATTATGCTAACTGTTTTAGCTTAGTAGCGAAATGAGATGTACTCACTGTCTATTGACATATAAAAACCCTCACTAGGTAGACAGCTGCCTATATATCTGACTATATATATACAGTCAGGCATCTCACTCCAATAGAAGATGGAACAATTTATTAGCCTGCCAGCTTATGCTGTGTACTGAAAGCATTTTTGGTACACGAAGGAAGGCTTTATTCGACATAATAGCGAGTAGTCTAAGCATCCTGTTCTAATAACTTGACTTATGATGCGACAACTTGATAGAACCTGCTCTTCTTAAACAGCTGACTTTGTAGACAGTATGATGAGACAGCTTACTATGTTTTTGAACATACCCTAAGAAAACTCAAAACATTTCACACACACTGCCCATCTCAGATCTTTGGCCTTGGTTGTTGGTATGTGAAGGCCAGGAGGGTTTTGTGTGACGACTCTCTTTAGATGTAAAAACGACTACAGTGGCATTAATGCCTCCTCAATGCCAAGTCATTATAAACGTGAATTACAGAACTAACCGAATAAAACATTCATGAATTCTGGGGCAGAAGGAGTTCACAGCCGATTGTCCTAAACCACTGATCTCTTTAATGTTGTTTAGAGACAATAATCCTGGTGAAATATTCAGAGTTGTTTGTGCTCTAGCTCCTGTAGGATTGTCTCAACATGCGCTGAGGCTCCATATGAGAAGAAAATAAGACTCATGATAACCAAGAGAAAAGAGAACCAAGAGAAAAGGGAAAAAGCTCTGCTGTGTAGTGTTGACAGAAAGATGCTTTCCATGACTGCACACACAGTTGCCGGAGGTGAGAATTGAACAGATGTCCTCATGACTCATTGACCAGCTGTGACAGTTTGCCACCCTTCTTTCAATCACTCTTTCATAAACACTTTATGCTGGTCAAAGTCAAACTGTTTCCAGATTCTTCTAAAGAAACACTGCTGTAATAATCTCATAGCATGATTACTCCCATTGCATTAATACTCTCACAGCTGTAATGCCCCCATTGCATTAATACTCTCACAGCTGTAATACTCCCAAAACATTAATAATGTCACAGCTGTAATGCCCCCATTGCATTAATACTCTCACAGCTGTAATACTCCCATAGCATTAATACCCTCACAGCTGTAATGCCCCCATTGCATTAATACTCTCACAGCTGTAATACTCCCATGGCATTAATACTCTCACAGCTGTAATGCCCCCATTGCATTAATACTCTCACAGCTGTAATAATCCCATAGCATTAATACCATCACAGCTGTAATAATCCCATAGCATTAATACCATCACAGCTGTAATACTCCCATAGCATTAATACTCTCACAGCTGTAATACTCCCATAACATTAATACTCTCACAGCTGTAGTACTCCCATAGCAGTAATACTCCCATTGCGTTAATACTCTCACAGCTGTAATACTTCCATTGCATAAATATTTCCACAGCTTTAATACTCACGTTGCATTCATACTCCTATAGCTGTAATACTCCAATAGCAGAAAAAACACAGCAGTAATAATTTTATAGCAATAATACTCACATAGATGTAATACTCCCATGACAATAATACTATTGTAGCAGTAATACTCTAACATAATTACAAAATAAAACAAAATTATAAACAATTGTAAAACATTGTTTTCTTAAGAGTATGAAGTTTGAGAGTTTGAGTGAATAGTTGACTTGGGTTTTATGTTTTTGACATTATTCATCAGGAGAGAATTGTTCATTTAGATGGGGTGACACTACATGTCTGTTTTGTTTAAATCACCAAGAAGATTATTCTGTTCTGATCCACTTCACTGCCTGATGAATTATGTATGACAAATGGAATATTAATTCAAATAGTTTTATCCTCAATATTCTCATACTAGCCATGTACACAAGCTGCATGATAGACTGTTTATAATCAGACTAATTGGTAACATGAATAGAATACATCCATGTATACAACTTAGTCCAATTTAGTCAATTTGGAAAACAATTTCTGTCTGATTGAATGAGGTGGGGAATCTTGTGCTTTTAGCATATTATATAGGCAGTATCCTAGAGGTATAGGTGCTGAATGTCTTATCATTGATTGCTTGTTGATGTCTGGGCTGAATGTATTCTGTCAAAGTTGCTATGGAAATAAGGCATATAACAAGTACTAAAATATAAATGCAAAGGTATTTGTGTCACAGCAAAAGTTGTTAAAATTCAACATGGTTTAAATGACATGTTTCTAAACGCAAAGAATAGTGCAACAAAGCTCACTGAAGTTAATTCATTCTTTTTTTTTCACTATCCACTTCATCCCGGTGAGTGATGGGTTTGGCGCATCCCCACATGAGTGGGCACAATGCAGATTCAGAGTCTGAAAAGGGCAGCACTGTATTATAGAGCACCACTCACGCAATCAGTTAATGAAGTGCTTCACACAGATAAAAAAATACCGCATGTACAGGGTTAATGTTCAAAACTACAACCAAATGATTACAAAGTGAATCCCAGGTCTGCTTTTTAACACAAATAAATAGATTCTTAATTAAACAGTGGCTAAGTGGGTAGCCTCACAGCAAGAATGTCCTTGGTTCGATTACTGTGTCTACATGTGGTTTTCTATGGGTGCTTTGTTTCCCTCCCACAGTCCAAAAACATGCAGGCAGGTTAATTGGAGATACTGAGTTATCGTATAGGTGTGTGTGTATGTGTGTGTGTGTGTGTGAGAGAGAGAGAGAGAGAGAGAAAGAGTGAGTGCACCAGCCCTGACCAGAACACTGTACACTTGTCTATTTTTCTTGCATCTCCCAATTTAGTCATCCCCAACTACTCGATTACATTGCACTAGAAGAGTTCATTTTCAAATCAGCACTGTGCATGGAGAGTTACACCATGATCATCGCATTATGCCTTGTTTCTGTTCAGACAGCATAAATCAGCCAGCAGAAGTCGTAGTTGCATCAGTTATGAGGAATTCAGACCACTATCCTTTCAGAATTTTTGATGTAAGTGCCCTGCCTATTGGGTGGCAGAGCTGAGATTTGAAACGATGAGTTTGAGATGTCTGACGTGCTCTGGTGTGCTTTACCGCTGGTTGACCTGAGCACCCCCACTGTGTCCACTGAGCCATGCCTATATTGCTAATTTACTTTCATGTAAACAAAATATAAATCCAGTCTTAGCCTGATCACGCTCACTTCTCCACACAAAAAACACACTTACATCTCTGGAATTAAAGCAGGTTGAAGGTCTAACTTTGGAAAGTCCATCTGACCTGTTCATTAAAAAGCTTTGAGCCCCCATCAAGCTCCTTCGCCATGCTGAGAACAAAATGGAGAAACAAAGGCGTCAAAAGAACAGCAGGGAGAAGAGAACAGAGGAAGAGAGAACACAGGGTACACAGAGTGTTCAGCAGGGCTTTTAAAAGAGGGGGTTAAAAGTGGCAACATGATAGAATACATAAAATAAAGTGTCCAGCATGGCTGGGTTCACAAGTGATCCTAATTAAATCTAGAGATAATCACATAATCATTCGAATGATTTAATACAATTATCTACCACTTGTTAGTTCAATAGAAGCCCATCTAGAAATGTTTAACTTCATTATTTTAATCGTAAAAGGCTCTTGTTTTAAACACTAGATAATCACATAAAATAGTATAAAATAAATAAAAGATATAGTAAAATATAAAAGATTAATATAAAAGAAGCACTCCCATAGCATTATTATTGGGGCAGCTTTGGCCTGGTCTTTAGAAAACTGGTCTTGTGATTGTAAGCTTGCCAGTTTTATTCCCAGAGCCAACAGGTCTCGACTGAAGGGCCCTTGATCAAGGCACCCAACCCATAACTGCTCCCCAGGCGCCATGGCTAGGGCTGCCTACTGTTCCAGGCATGTGGGGTCACTGCTCCCTAGTGTTCACTAGTGTGTATATGTGCAATGTGGAGGACAAATTACACTAAACAGTGGTGAAAAGAGTAGCCTAAATTCTAAAAAAAATTAATACTCACATAGCATTAACAATCCCAGGGCAGAAAGTACTCCCATAGCATTAATACGTACAATGTAAAACTCCCATATATATCTTCTTGTCTGTCTGACTTGAGTCATCACGTCTCCCTGCTAATATGATCTAATATAACAAAATACCAAAGATCTTGGGGACGGATCTATCACTCAATTCAAAATATCTTACCATAACCTAGTGTGCTTTCTACAAAGACACATTTTAAGTCATCCTTTGTGCGTTCCCGAGAAGTAGTCTGTTAGAAATAACTTAATCCTTCCTACTAAAGCATGTTAAAATTTAAATGGTATTTTTCAGTATAGAGCGAGTAAGGATATCCCAGAATCCAGGCATTAACATCTTCCGAAAGCGCTTAAACTACACTGATGAACTTGAATAAAATAATAAAAAATTTTGAACAAGGCCCTCAACCCACATTGCTCATACTGTAACTGTACTGTAAGTCACTTTGGATAAAGGTGTCTGCTAAATGATGAAAATGTAAAAAAAATATTTTTTCCCCCAAATACACCCCCATGTTTTTTCATGATAATTATGTGATCCCCCCCCCCCCCCTTTTTAATTCCCCCTCTTCTTCACCAGTGCTGACCCCACTCTTGTTGAGGAGAACAAAGCTAACTCACTCCCCCTCTGAAAGGTGGGTAGCAACGGCTCAGTTATTTTTTCATTAATTTATATGTTTTCTCCCTATTTTGTGTAGTCAATCTGTTTTTCACTGCTGGGGAATCTCTGATGGCAGACAAGGTGTTTATATTGCTGCTCACGCCTCCTCCAGCCCACAAGCAACCCTTAGCTCAACCCTTTTCACCTTCTGCCAGTCAGTGTCCTTACACAGTATTGAAGACCCCATCCACATTCCTCCCTCTAGGCACTGCCAATCATGCCTGCTGGATTGTGCCCAGCTGATCAATGTCAGCACCAAGTTTTGAACCAAAGAGTTTGAAATGTCAGTTATCCTATGAAAAGGAGATTTGGCGGTTTTACATTTTGCATAGGAGTGGATGTGAGCATTTATGTGCAAGTATGTACTTTGCCCCAGTCACTGTATCGTCTATACCTAGTGTTTGCATATTTACCAGCTGCAAACACACACACACACACACACACACACACACACACACACACCTCTACTGAAATGAAGCATGAGTATCTGAACTGATAAATTATTCATCAGTGAAGAGTTTTGTATTGTAGTAGCGTAGATCCAATGCAGTGTGCAGACCAGACTGACAGAAAGCATCAGGAGTTCCAATGTTTCTCCACCACAGGCGACTACACAAGTGGATCAGAGAGGAATCTGAGCTTTATAGAGTTAGCTCCTGTATTATTGACACTCTTGGTAAAGATGGGTGAAAGGGCTTATGGAATAGTTTGGATGTGACCAATCAGCTGAATGTGGATGAGAGTCTAATGTTTTATTCATGGATGCTTGCTCACTCATCCCATAGGCATACAAAACCATAGGCATTAATTTGAAGATGCCGTCCTATCTTGTGGCTATAGCAGCCAGGGTTCCTTCGAGAATGCTTTCCATAAGATTTTATTAAATTTTGTGCCCATTCAATAAAAGTAAGTTCATTTTTAATGTCAAAGAGGTTAAAATTGAACCTGAAACATGGTGGCTCAGTGGGTACCACATCAAGAAGGTCTTGGGTTCGATCCCTGGGTGGGGCGGTCTGGGACCATTCTATGTGGAGTTTGCTTGTTCTAGCCACTTGGGTGCATAGATCAGAGCATTGTAGTACTGGTCCCAGGCCCAGGTAAATAGGCAGGTTGTGTAAGGAAGGGTATCTGGCATAATCAATCATCCAGATCATGTTGATGACTTTATCCGAAGTAACTTTAAATATTACAGTGACAGTATACAGTTTAAGCAATTGAGGGCTCAATGGCCCAGCATCAGCAACCTGGCAGCGGTAAGACTTGAACCAGTGACCTTCTTATTGCTAGTAAAAAAAAATGCTATAATGAATAATACTGAAATAAACTATCATACACTATCACTATGATGCTGTCTCTGCTCCATCTTTGTGGTCATTTTGTTCAATGTTTATATAGATTGTGTTCCAAGACCTAGTGAGCTGCTTTGCTGTCTTACTCCCAACATAGTCAACTACCAAACTAAACAAGACATTGTCTTAAAAAAATGAATAATTAAAACGCTTACTAGGCTAACACAGTTACCACCATGCCATTCAAACCAATGGGAGGAGGTGGCACAAAGCGCTAGTATCAGTTGTCATTTCTCTAAG
>JAYDZG010449634.1:0-24181 GCA_034509265.1 Microcambeva bendego | reverse complement strand
GTACTTAAAGGTGAAACTATTTGGTCTTTTAATATTACCTTTTGAGAAACTGAGTCAACTATATCTAATGAATTGGATGTTTTAATAGTAAACTTAGCACTATTAATAGCACTAAGATTTTGAATACTAGGATTATTACAAGTACCTGTATTAATAATAGTTGCATTACAAATACTAATTACCCATTCTTTACTTACACTAGTACAAGCATTATTATAAGTAGCAACCAGTTTATAAGTTCCTTTTATAATATCATTATAGGTAAATACTGAACTAGTAGAAGGATTTATAAAATAAAATGTTTGTGACCTATATTCTCCTGAATAACTATCTGATGCTACAGATTCTAAAACTAGATTTAAATTATCAGTTATAGATGCTACAACTCCTAATTTAATTCCTGTATTATCATATATAATTGAACCTACTGTTAGTTGAGTTAAGAATGTAGTTAACACTCCTGTAACAGCAGTAGAATCTTCTGTTACTACAATTTCACCTGTTTTAGCACTTGTTTGAGGAATGTAATCATAAACACCTTCATTATTAATATACAAATCATATTTTAAAGCATTTGCTATTCCTGTGTTGTGGGGGGAAGTTCTATTAGGAGTAAGTGTTAAAGGTGTTACTTCTATTTCCGAATCTTCTGAAACACAACAAGCAAAACTACCATCAAATACTGCATTTGGAACATAAGGAACTGTAGAATAAAGTGTTTGATTTAATGTTTGCGGAAAATCAGATAAATATAAATTTTCTATATTAAAATGATTTGATATACTTTGATAAATTACAGGAGAAGTTCCACCACAATTAGGTATTGCTCTAACAGTTCTTATCGCTCTTAATGGTGTGTTGTCAAACATTCCACAATCACAAAAACTTATTAAACCTGGGGTATAACCAAAACTTCCTGCTCCATTTAACCATATTTGACCTTCTAGTTTAGCAGACCCCATACTAATCCAAGAACCACTACTATTTTGGTATTGATATTCAACTTCTCCTCTATTAGCTTTTCCCCAATTATCTATAGGATTTACATAATCTGCTGGTGAATCAATATATGCTAATTCTATGCAACTTGTACAAGGTTTTGGGGCAACCAAAAACATAGATTGATTAATAGTAATGTCTAATTCTTGATTTTCAAGATAATTATTTAAAGAATCAAAAAACAAAAAATTACCAAAAGTGTTTGATAATTGTACTAAATCATTGTTTGAATTAACTTGATTACTTAATATATTTCCTGTTAATAAAATCCCATTTAACTCTTCACTAAATATAGCTGTTAAACCAGTTGCAACTAAAATATCTAAATATAAAGCACTATTTGCTGTATCTGTGTTAGTTTTATCAATAGGAGTTGTAGATACAGGAGTTATAAGAATTGAAATTCCTGTAGTAAACTTTTCTACTATAATTTTATTTTTGTATAAATCTATTTGAACAGGGTCAGTATAACTAGTTTGTGTAGAGTAATTAGCCCCCCAAATAGTTGGATTCCCTAATATATTTAAATTTGCAGAGAAAGTTAACATTGATAGTTATTTAATAATGTTGGTCTTACTATTGTATTATCTTCAATAAATATTTTTTTCTGAATATCTCTTAAAGTGTTATCTTTTTTAGTACTTTCTATTTCATGGGGTAAATGATAGACTTTAAAATTTAGTTGTTGAAATTGTAAACCTTTTATCCAAAGTCTTTTACCTACATCCTCATCTTCTAGTCCCCAACCTGTGTATCTTTCATCAAATCCTCCTATTGAATATAAAGTATCAAAATCACAAATCCACATTCCTCCTAACCCGTTTATTATACCAGAATTAATAAAAGTATAAAAAGACTTTAGCGTTAATTGTTCTGTATCAAAATATTCTCTTTTATCTAACTTAGTAAGATTATTACAGTAGTATTTTGACTTATCAAAGTTAGTAAATTGTTCTAATACTTTATAATAATCTATTCTATCTACAAAACAATCACTATCTATAAAACAACAAATATCAGGTTTTTGATTTTGATTTAACCACTTTAAAGCATGATTAAGTTTATATGATTTATTGTATTGTTTCCCTATAGGGATGAAAACACTAGAATCAAACTTCTGTTCCTCACTAAACTCAAATACATTAACTTTAACATAAACACCATTTGAAATTAAATATTTTTGAAGTTGTTTTACAACCTTATAACAAATCCTTAGATTATCTAATCTTTCTTCACTAGTATACCAAAAAGGAATATTAATACTTATCATTATCTTCTTAAAGCTATAACTAATATCAATATACCAATTATTAAATATAAAAACCAAACATCTAATATATATTTATGATACCAAGGTATACCTGCTGGTTTTGTTATTGTTGTTTTTTTAACTTCTACTTTAATATCAAACCTACCTAAAGAATCTTGAAACACTTCAACAAGTACACCTTTTTGAATAAAGAAAATAGGTTTTTTTAAACAAGTAAATATTTCTTTAGTTACAATTGTATCTAATTTAGATTCTGATTCTTTAATTTTCTTTTTAAGAATTTTAGTATCTACATTAGTACCAATTACTTTACCTTGTTTATTATAACAAGTATCTTTTAAAGAGTAAACATATTGAGTAATAGGATTTAAACCAAATTTAATCTTTTCTGATAATCCAGTAGTATCTATACCTACAACATTAGTATTTACTTTAGTTGTAGCAGTATCTACCCAACCTTTAGCTAATCCTTTATCTACAATTTTGTTAAACCTTTTTTCAGTTAAACAACTTGTAAGAATTATTCCTATTAATATAATTAATAATTTTTTCATTAGTCTGTATTATTATCTTCTGGTTTACCATTTTTAAAAGATATTATTTGAGAAGCTGTCACTAGTCCTAAACAAAAAGCAACAAATACTAACCAAATAATTAATATTTCACTTAAAGATTGATTTGTACAATATCTAGCTGTTATAAATCCTGATATAAATACACCAAAAAATGCAGATAGTTTTCTACCTGAAAATCCTTCATTTTTAGTATCAAAACTATTTATAAATCTTTCTATTTTTTCTACAAACCAATTCATTTTTTATAGTATTTAGATTTAAAGAAATCTGTATAAACCATTTTACCAAACATATTTTTTTCTGCTACTAATACTTGTTTTGATAAATTATTTTTATCATAACCAATATGTAACCATCTAGGAACACCATTTGTATCAGGTCTTTCTAATATTAATTTAGACCATTTAGGTAAACCTCCTGCAATAATCCAATCAAATACTTCTCTTGATATATTTTTACCATTTTTAATAAATGTTTCATCAAAAGCATTTCCATATCTATGTTCTGAATTAGGTTCACCACCTACAGCTTTATTTGTTCTTTCGCATCTGTATGCTACTGTAGGGGAAAATGAACCAAATTCTTTTCTTATTGGTTCAGCTACATTTACAGCTAAATCAGTAAGATTATTTATAATTTCTGTACTAGGATTCCATTGCTCTAAATAACCATTTCTAGTAGCTGTTTCAGAATTTGTAAATTCTTTTAACGAAAAATGAAATGATAAGTTCATAATTTATTTATTAATTAAATTATCTGTTTGAAATGTAATACCTATTTTATCACCTATTCTTTCTAACATACCTATTGTAATAATAAGTTTTTTATCTTGTAAATGAAAGTTATTTTGGGTTTCATATTTAAGTAATCCTACATCTTCTTTTAATTTATGAATATTAGTAGTATTTTTATTATTTTCAGATTCTACTAAATTAACTTTAGCTGCCATTTTATCTACTTTATCTGAAAGTTCATTTATTTTAATATTATGATTTTCTTCTTTTTCATCTAATTTTTTAGATAATTCAGTTATTTTAGTGTCATGAGATTCCACTTTAGTATCAACATTTTTATTTTTACTATTATATCTTTCCCAAAGTTTTCCAGAAGTAAATAATATAAGTGTTATACCACTAATTATAGCCCACCAATCAGACAAATTCATATTATTATAATTATTAATCTAAATATATAATTTTTCAAAGAAAAATCCTAAATTATTTTAATAGGTTGTAAAATGTATAGACTTATTTAGAAATTTTGTCTGCTGTTTGATTTGCTAAACCTATTATTTTATACCAAGTATTTCCTATAGGTAATGCTTGAACAGATTCTTTAAATAATATATTATGTCCTTTATAAATACCTTTTTGTATAGTACCTTCTCCTGTTACTTGTCTTTTAGCTGCTTCTGCAAAATCTCTAATATCATTTATTAATACAGTAGCAGGTATAAATTTACTATTTAAATTTTCTACTTCTTCTGGGTCAATATAAAAGAATAAATCAGATTGTAATCTAAATCCTACATTAATTAATGAATTTAAAGCATAAAATAAAGGATTTTCATCATCTTCATCATCACCTTTTAATTGCATTATAATTAACATTGTTAAATACAATCCTATAGCTAAACTTACTTCTGTTACATTTTTCTTTATGTTAGCTTCATCTACACTTTCTAATCCTTCAAAAGCATCATCTTTAAACATTAAATAATTAGCTAAAGCAGACCAAGCTTTACCAGTAGTCATAGTTCTATATCTACCTTTTAACTGTAATTGTAGATTAGCATCATAATGTTCTTTCTCTAATCTTGAAGCTACACCTTCATAAATCCAAGTTCTAAATTGTGATACAGCTAATCCTAATAATGTAGATTTAAATAATATAGGTGTTGATGTATCATAGTTACCATGTAACTTATTAAATAAACCTTTTATTTTATTATTAAATCTATCATATTCATTTAATTCTGTACCTTTAGTTTCTGTATTCCAATTTTCTATTTGTTCTTTAGATAATTTACTACTATCTATTTTACCTTCTTCATTGTACAAATCCCATAAAGATACTTCTCCATTTTCAGTTTGTACTTTAGTTGCTAACATTGTAGCTACTAATGTTACACCTCTAGTAAACTTCTCAGAACCCATTTGAAATTTATACATGTGGTTTTCTACTTTACTAGATAAATCACTATTTTCAATAACAGAATGTTCATCTACTCCATATATTTTAAAAAGATTATTAATTTTTTTATTATCAAATCCTTTACCATATAGTTTAAAGTTTGTTAACATTATACCTAATGCTTTCTTCCAGTCTTTAATAGAAAATACTTCATTACCAGTAGAGTAAATAAAGTTAGAAACTATACCAAATACAAATTCATTGGTAGAACTAAATATGTTAAAAGCCATTGATTTTAATTGTACATATTTTAATAAGTTTCTACCAGTTCTATCTAAACTTATATTTTTACCTAGTTTTTTTATTACTTGTTTAATTGTATCTTTTTCAGATAGTAATTCATTTAAACCTTTTTTATCTTTAGTAGCTTCTACTACTTTTATTTCTTCTTCTAATTCATTTAATCTTTTTTCTAAAGAAGCTTTATCTTGTTGTTCTTCTGCATTTAAAACTTTCTTTTCAAATCCTTTTCCAATATCATTATTTTTATCATAAAAAACTTTATCGGAAAATTCATTTAAAGTCTTAACATTTTTTAATTCATTTTTATTAACATTAATACCAAAATCATTAACACCAACATATTCAAATCCTCTACTTACTAATTTATAAGTATCTTCTATTGAAGATTTATGTTCATAATTAGCAATACTAGAAATAGCTAAATCAATAGCTTTAAACACATCATCGGATTGTTTAGAAGTATCTCTAACATATTTCTTTTCTGCAATATCATATTTTGTAATAGGGTTTAATCCTGCAACATTTAATTGAAAATCAGGTCTTCCAGTAACTTCATCAACACTTTTAATATCAGATTTTTCAGTATCAGAGATTAAGTTTATAGCCCACTCCCCAAAAGCAGATTTATAACTTCCTAAACTTCCTTCTTTTGCATATTTATCAATTAAATCTTTATTTATGATTGGTAAGAAGTTCTTAGATAATCCTTTTTTAGATAGATATTTATTAGGTAAATTATCTATTAATCTATTCATTGTATTACTTACAAAATCTAAATATTCTGCTAATTCTGGATTATTTTCTATATTCTCATAATTAGAATCAAAATGTTTAGATATAGGTGAAGCAGTAACAAAATCTTTCTTATAATATCTAGGATGCAATCCACTAAATAAAGTATAATCTTTACCTTGTGTAGCTTCAAAAGCTTTAAAAGGAGAATTTATAATTGACCAATTATAATGAGCAATTTGTCTCTTATCAGGATTAACTTCATTATCTTCTAACCAATCTAAATATTCTTTTTCAGCTATTTGAAAAGCTTCTAGTTTTTCTTTAGATTGTACTATTAAACTTTTAGTATGTTTTTCGCCTAATTGTTCTAATAAAGTCTTTATATATTCTTTATCTTCTAATTTAGTATAATCTATAACAATATGGTTTTGATTATACCAATCAAAATATTGTTTTATTATACTTTTATTACTTTCTAAATTTGCTTTTTGTAAAGCTTTATAAAAGTTACCTCCATATTTACTAAAAGTTTTATGATATTCAACATTAAACTTATTTATTAGATTACCTGACCAATTTTTATCAGCATCTAACTGTTTAAAAATATCAAAACCTTTAGTTTTAAATAAACTATTATCTTTTACTTTATCAATTAATTCTTTATGTTCTTTTGCTAATTTCTCTCTTAAATTATTAGCTCTATTTACAGCTACTTTATTTAAAGACTCTTTTATAGATAATAATTTTATACCTTGTCTACCTACAGATAATGTATTAGTACTTAATCCACCAATATCTTCTTTTATCTTAAAAAGTTCTTCTTCTGTAGTTTCTTGACCATAAACATTAAAATGTAAATCTTTCAAATATTGAGCATGTAATTTAAACATCTTTTCAGAATATGTCTTTACATCTGTTTCTATAGCAAGTAAATCTCTATAAATCTCATTTTTAGTTAGTATTACATTACCTTCATTATCCACAACTTCTGTATCTTCTTTATCTTCATTAGATAATACAGTATTGGTAATATTAGAATACAAAGCTAAAAAGTTTTGTATTTCAATAATATCAGCTTCTTTTAAATCTTTTTTACCTAACAACTTAGAAACATAATTTAAGTTTTCTTTAGCTATTTCAGTAATATAATTTAAGTCTTTTATTTCTTTTAATTGCTTAACTTGTTCTTTAAGTTTATCTTCTCTACTTTCAAGTTCTTTCTTTCTAGTAAGATTTTTTTCTTTTCTTAAATCTTCTTCTAGTTTTTCTATTCTAGTTTCTAACTTAGAAATAAAATTATCAATTGTTGAACTAGTAGGATTAATAGAGAAAAACTCTTTATCAGGAGTTATTTGATTAATATTACTTTCAGTAACATTATTAATTAAATCAATAGCTTGAGATAAAGCCGCTTTTAAAAAATCATTATTTAATTCTTTATTAAATATTAATTTGTTTATTGCTTGAAATAAATCTTGTATAATTTGTTTAAATCTATCAATAAAAGTTTGGTCAGCTTTAAATTTTATTCTGTTATCAGCTAGTACTTCTTGAAATAATTTACTACTTAATAATTCAGGTAAGAACTCTTCAAAAGATGTTAACCCATAAAGAGCTTCCATTCTAGGATTAGCTTTAATAAAATTAACATTTATTTCTTGTCCAATTTTATCTTCCCAAGCTTTTTTAGCAGTATCAAATAAATCTTTTAAAGAACGTACTGTATTCTTTTGTGCAGAACCTTCTGGAAAGTAAATAGCACCGTTAACTAAATGATGTATTAATTCATGTAAAAATACTTTAGCTAATTCACTTTCAGGTAAATTATTTATAATTTCTATTTCTTGTGTCTCATTACTATATAAACCTTTCCATTCACCATTAGATTCTACTAATTTTACAGGAACATTTTTATAATCATTAGGAAGTTTCTTAAACCAATTTGCTAGGTATTTTATCCCTATAGGGATTGAATCAGAATTGCTATTAGCTATCTTATTAAGTATAAAATTAACCTTAGAATGATTATCTTTAAATTCAGTACCAAATCCTAATTTATTATTAGATGTATTAATACTACCATCATTTTTAATATTATCTTTAGTATTGTTTTCTGTTCTTTCTACTTGAATAACAGAATTATAATTTAAAGGTATAGGATTTTTATCTACTATTACATAGTAATTACCACTAGCAGCTTGTTTTAATACAACTTCTTTTTTACCTTTTTTACCATTATATTTATTTATATCATTATACAATTTTGTATAAGATATAGGTTTAAAGTAACCATTTGTAGCATTATAAAATTGTTTTAAATGAGTAATAAATTGTTGAGGATTTAAATCAAAGTTAACTGAAAATGAAAATTCACTTTCAGGAACTTTACCTTCATATTTATTCCATAAAAAATATGCAGTATTTTCTCCTCTTGAAGCTACTAATTGTTTCCAACTATTATCATTAATATTAGGACAAATCATTATTGTAAATTTTCTAAACGATAAATAACGTGTGCAAATTGTTCAAGAATATTATCAATTATTTGTTGAATATATCCTTCTTTTATCTTTTCTCTATTCATTTCAATCTCTAACATTTTACCTTGAATATAAGGTAAAGGTTCAAATTGATTTGAAATATTAATAGATTTATAACCATTTAATATACCTACTTTACAATAACTTTTCTCTACTAAATTATCATTTAAATCTCCTAATGATTCATAAAACTTTCCTAAAGCATCATGTATTTCAAACTTCTTTTTAATAGCTTGTAAATGCAATATGTGCATTTGAACTTCTGTTTCAAATAATATTTGTGAAATAGCTTGTACAGCTATCTTACTTTCATTTACTGTTTGTGGTAGATTATCTAAAGCCATAACTAACTATTTAAACAATGTTCTTTTACTTTCTTACCTTCTTTTTCTTCATTTACATTACTCATTTCTTTTAAACTTTCTTGTAATTGTTGATTTACTTCTTGTGTATTATTTTTTGGAAATACAGAAGTTGAATTACTTTTAGTAAAATCTGCTTCTGTAATCTTTTCACTTCCTAAAGTAGAAATTTGTATAAATTCACCTTTTACTTTTTCAAAAAGATTCCATTTTTTATCAAAGTAAGATACGAATTTTAAAGGACTATCACCAACTAATTGTAATAAAATTTTAGATTTATCCTTAGATTTCTTCAATTCACTTTGTTTATCTTGTGATAATTGAAAAGCATCTTTAGGATTATGTTGTAAATACTGTTTTATAATACTATATGAATTTTGTACAGAATTAAAGTTTGTAACTATATCTTTACTAAAACCTGTTTTATTTAAATAATCTATTGGTATATATTTAATAATATTACCTGAATCTTGATTACCACCAGTTATAAAGTTATAACTTATTGTGTCATGTACCAATTGTTTCTCTATTTCAGTGCCATTTTCTAACATTGAAATAAGTTCAGCAGTTATTTGGTAATCGTCAGTGCGTTTCCCTGTACCAATATTAAGGAAACGAATTGTAGAGGGTTTATTTGGGTCTTTAGAAACATTAGTATACAATCTATTAGCAAAGAAGTGGTTTGGATTCTTTTGAAAATAATCTTTCCATCTTTTTGCTAAAGAATCATTATTAGTATTATTTAATAACAAATTACTTTTTAAACTTTCAACATCTACATTTTCATATAAACCGTTAGGTTTAGAAAATATAAAACTTCTAATAAATTTAAATACTTCTTTTTTCTTTCTTGTGCTTATATTTTTATTACCTTTTAATTCCCCTATTTTCTTAAATACATCATTTACTAAAATAGAATTATATACAAACAATGGTTTAAATATATTAGCTGTTTCTTGTAATACTTCGTTAGCTTTTCCTTGTATTGTTTCAGGAGCAATTAAAGAAGTAGTATTACTAAATCTTTCTATTTTAGGTAAATCTTCTATAGCATCTAATTTACTATTTATCTCCAAAAAGTTTTTACCTACTCCTTTTACAGAAGTATTTATACCCATTTGTACTTTAAATAAATCTTTACCTATATTTTGATATTTATAAAATGTATTTAAAATATTTAATTGTGTTTCCCAATAATTACTATTTTTTTCTGAATTATTATAATATGTTACTAATTGTTCTCTAAAATCTTTTGCATCAGGAGTTTGATATTCAAAAGCAACATCTTGTTTAATATCCAAATTATCACGAAGTTGACTTACTACCTTACCTAAAGCTTCTAATTCTTTATCTTTAGTAAAGTTATCATCTAAATTATCAGAAAGTAATGATAGTTCTTTAACATACATCATTATACTTTCTTGTGGTAATAAATAACCTATAAAATCCCAATCTTTACCAATCATTACCATACCTGAAAAAGCATCGTGTGTAAAATTATTATAATTAATTTTATCAGCTACTAATTCTTTAATATGGTCAACTGTTGCAGATTGCATTTCTAATATAACTTCTGCTTTTCTTCTACCATTTTCATTAATAGGATTACTTAAATCAATACCTGTAGGAATATATCCATCAAGAGTTAATTCATTTAAACCTATATCTTTACCTCTAAATAAAGCATTTAGTGTAGATAATAAAGATGTTTTACCTACACCATCTTTAGCTAATGTACCTTTAAAGTAATTTAAAGTTTGTTGATAAGGTGTTAATACAGTTCTAATATTATTTTTAGATTGTATTTTATCTAAGTCTTTAGCTACATCAGCTAATTCTCTTGTATCTACAGGTTTAATTATTTTATCAAATATTTTTTTATTAGATAATACTTCCATGTAAACCTTAACAATTTCATCTTCTAAAGAATCATCATTTTTTAGCTTATGAAAGTACATTTTATCTACGTCAAAGTCATGTCCCATTTGAACAATAAGTTCATTTGGTAATATAACTAAGTCACCCATATTATCTAAGAATCCTACAACTTTTAAATTAGTCATAGAGTTATAACCTTGTGTTGGTATTCTATAACCTACAAGTTTTAATAATTCTGGATTTATATCATTAATATTATCAGTACCAAATAACTCTTTAAATCTAGTTCTTGAAACTAATACTTGACCTGGTTTTACAACACCATCTTCAACTCTCATAGGTTTTAGACCATCTTTTAAAGACCATCCATTTACACCTACAATTCCATTTTTATCTTTATCATTTAAGTTTTCAAATAAACCTAATTGAGAACCTAATATACCACTAAAACCACCTAATTTAGTTTTAATAACATCATTAGTTACCATACTAGTAATTAAACTTTCAATCTTTTCAGGTTGATTAGATAAATAAATAGGTATTTTAAATGATTTCTTATCTTCTGTTATTTCTAAAGATTGTACTTCATTCTCTGTCCAGTTATTTTCTAAAGCAAATTTTATTAATCTATTATGTAACAATGTTAAATCTTCTAACGAATTAGTTTCAAAGTTAAAACCTATTTCAGTTTTAAATTCTTGGAAAGCATTATTCATTAACTCAATATGCAAAGCATTAAACTTATCATATAATTCATTATTACCTAATAAATCTAAAGCTTCAAATATTAATCTTTGTAATTGAGAACCTTCTAATATATCTTCTTTATTATCATCGTATGGAGTTTCTTGCTGAATACCCATATACTTTCTAGGAAGAGAAGTTATACTTTTATCTGGAATAATAAAATTTTCATCATTAAATTTATCCCAAGAAATAGAGTTTTTAGTACCTTGTTTAACAGCACTTTCTAATGCTACTCTTTGTACTCCGCTTTTTTCCATAATCTTTCTAAGATTATCTAGTTTAGTACCTTTTGTTAATTGAGGTATTAAAGGAAATACAGAAGATTTAATATACATTATTCTTTCAAATCCTTCTTCAAATACTTGACCTACTTGTACAGGTTTTAAAACTTGTAATACTAATTTTAAATCTTTTCTACTTAAATTATAATTAGGTTTTTTTACTTTAGATATTAAATCATTATATAATTCATCATCTAATTTACCATTATAAAATAAGTTATTTAAATATTCTTCTAATGTTACATATTCTTGAGCATCAGCAACAGTAATTTTCTTATATTTATCTAAATCTTCTTTAGATAAATACTTACTATAATTTTCTAATATTTCTTCTTTAGCACTTACTTCAACTTCTTTAATAGTAGCTACTTTATAGTATTCATTATTAGCATCTGCTTCTATTTGAAAAGGGGCTATATCTTTAGCAAGACGTTTAAAGTATTCATCTAATGTAGCTTCAACATTAGATTTACCATTTTTACCTTTTTTATAAGCAGTAGCTATATCACCAGAGAATAATACTGAATATTCAAAATTAGCTATATATTGTGTAACTACATATTCTGTAGCTAATGTTTGTATTCTATTATCTTTATTAGATAAAAATTCTTTTTTATAATTTTCATCTATTTTTATATCACCATTTTGTATAAATCCAAAATCATTCCATAAAGCTATTTGTTCATTAATAACTTGTTCAAAATGTTTTTTTATTTTAACATCAATAATATCCTTTATATCAGTATCATTATATGCTCTTAACTCTCCATTAGCAAGATATAATTCAGGTGTTGTTTCTTTATTTAAGAAAGGAAAATAATAAAAGTTTTCAGGTTGGTAATTCTTATATGTTTTATTTAAATCTTTACCTTGTGATTTATAGTATCTATTATATTCTGATAATACAATATCTCTAATTACTTTTAAAGCTTTATCATTTAAGTAATTATCATTACTGCTAAATAAGTTAGTAGGTCTAAGGAAAGACATTACATAGTTTGTACTTTTATCAGATTTAGATAATGTTAAAACTTTTGTAGCTGCAAAATTACCTTTATCAACTTTAGTACCAGAGTTGCAGAATAAATCTAATTTGATTCTTTCTTGCTCTCTAAGAAACATTTTCTTGAAAGGTGTTTTTGAAGTAACTTCACCTTCCATTGTTCCTATATTAAAGTTGTTTTTAAATAAATCACCATAAGTATCACTTTCTAAACCTCTTAATATATAAGATTTAAAACCAATATAAGTGTCTAATAAAGATTGTCTAATATTGTCATTATTCTTAACAATATCTTTATATCTCAATTTTACTCTTGTAGGTAATCTGTAATCATATCTTGTTTTACCTTCAATATCTCTTGAACTACTAGTGGTTAAATCATCAGTATATATACTTTCTAATTTAGATAGTTTTTTAATATATTGCTCATTCTTAAAAGGATTAGTATCATTTATATCTTCATCTTTTTTAAATCCTAAAAATGAGTTATAAATACCATAAAATAAACCTTTAGGTTTAAATTGTGCATCCCAAGAGTTACCATTTACAATTCCTTGTACAAATACATTTTCTTTATTTAAACCTTCTTGTGTTTTTTCTAATGTTATTAATGAAACATCAATACCTAATAAACTTAAAAAATCTTTTAAGTCTTGAGGTGTTTTGGTTTCACTAACTTTTTCCCATTCAAGTTTAATTACATTTTCTATATATTCAGGATTAATAGTAGTTTTTCCAGATTCAACATCAAAAACATACATACTAATATTATCTTTTTGAATATCAGTATTGTTTTTCCATTTATCTAAAATAATATTATTATAGTTATTTCTATTAGAATTATAAATTCTAGTAGTATAACCTTTTTCACTATCTTCATTCTGAATAACTATTCTTTCATCATAATCTAAATTAAAATGAGATTGAAATTCATTTTTAATTTGTTCTGAATTATTATTTAATAAGTTTATTACTCTCTCTAAATATGGTTTTTCTTTTTGTAAAGAAGTCATTAAATTAATCATACTATCTAACGAAGGATTTGCTAATTGCAAAACTTTCATTAAATCAGTGTGCATAGTATCATAATCCTCAAATTGAGGTAATCCTAAATAATTAGTTTTTGAACTAGGAATAAATGATAATAAAACTTTCATTTTAGCTGAAAGCTTATCTGTAGGATTAAGTAAAGATGCAGAACCATCTTCAAAGTTTTCATTTCTAATTAAATTATCTTTTTCAGAATCTAAAGTATAATCTTCATCATCTTCTTTTTGTTCTATTTCAGATAAATCTTTTTCTTCAATAATACCTTCTGCTAATTTATTATTAGAGAATTTAAATCCTAAGTTTTCTAATTCTATAATAGTTTTTTCTTTGAATTGTTCAAAGTTATCTATAATAAAATCATATTCTTTTAATAATCTTTTATTATATTCTACATCTTCTCTAATACCAGAATCTTTATCTTCTTGTGTTAATTCAGATATATTATTTTTATCAGTAAAGTATTCTATTAATTCTTTATTATTTTCAAATAAATCTTTAATGTATTTGAAATTATTATTTACACTAGTACTACCTTCTTTATATTTATTGTAAAATTCATGTACAAAATGTTTAAGAATATCTCTTTGTTTATAAGCATCTATAACTTGTTTTGTTATATTATCTCTTATTAAACCTGGAGTATTTAATTCTCCTTTATCTAAGCTTAAAAACATACTATCAGGAATAGTAGCTTTTGTTTTAGCTTGAAAAGCTTCCTCTTCTTGTACTGCTGCAAAAGAATACTTTCTAACTGGTTTGTTAGAAGGAGTTTCTTTTTTTAACTTGTTTGGTGTATTTGCTATTTCATCCCTATAGGGATAAGAATCAGTTTTTTTCTTATTTATTTAAATCTGCAATACAGGATTGATAAAATAAACTCTCTCTTTAAAACCAAAATTATTAGTAATTTCATTACCTCTAAAATTAACTTTAACAGTATCCTTTAAAAAATCTGTATATTTTACTTCTTCTATTACATTATTTTTAGTTAATCTAACAGTTTTGTTTTCATCATTCATATTGTTAATATGAATATTAAAAAACTGATTATCTAACCATTTATCAATTTTAATAATATTTTTATCAAGATTACCACTATTTATAAAGCTACCATTTGTTTTATTTAATTGGTCATATACCCAAAGAGTAGGATTATTGTTTTTATCATAACCTAAAGATAAATAGTTTTCATTAGATTTAGATGTTTCATTTCTGTAAATAAAATTATCTAAATAATCTTGTACTACTTTAGGGTTATCAGATAAATCATATTTTTGTAATGTTTCATTATCTTTATTTAAATATGCTGATAGAACATTTACTAAATCTTTCTTTAAATCTTCTAATTCATTTAATTTAGTAGGTTTAATATAGACAGCCATGTGTTGTTCTTTATCATCTACTTTAGATAAAGTAGGTAAAGTAACCATAACTCTACCAGAGTTAGTAGCCAAGAAACTTTCTGAAAAGTTATTAACTAATTCTTTATTTTCTTGTTTAAACTTCTTACTGTTTGATGTATAAACACCATCATTTTTAAGAACAACAAATTTTACATTCTTATCATTTGCTACTGCATCAGATAAAGAAATATTTTCAGGAATAACAAATAAATTACCCCAAGTTTTACCTGTAACAATTATCTCTGTAGGTTTACCTGATTCTTTTATTTGTTTAAAAATGTCTTTTCTTAATTGTAATAATCTACTTCTTTGAACATCTAAATTATTTACTACATGTTCAATACCTTTTTCATCTTTTACTGTAATTACATTTCCTTGTTTATCAGTTAAATCAAAATCCATTATTCTATGTTCATTTACATAATCCATATTATGTAAATAACCTACTTCTTCTGGTTGACCATTATCTAAAATTCTTGTAATTTTAAATTCTGTAAATTCACCATCATCAAATAAAGGAACATCTTTAACTATAATTTCTCCTGTTATTGGGTCAGCACTTCTATATTGTTTATCATTTTCAATTTCTACCAATAACTTAGTATTTTTACCAATATAATCTTGTAATGATAATACAGATAGATTTTTTCTTTCTTCTGGATTAAATATACCTAAAGATTTTCTTTTACCTTTATCTACATAAAAATCTATGAAAGAAGGTAAAGCTATAGTATTTGCAGATAATAATTTATTATCAAAAGGAGAACCTTTTACACCATTTTTTTCTGTTATACCTTTTTCATCAGGTAAACCTTGTTGAGTACTTCTAACTTCTTTAGCAACATCCTTTTCAGAATCTTCATTAAAAGCTTGATTTTGTACAACAGGTTGTTCTGGTTTATTCAAATCTTTTACATCTTGAATATCTTGTAAATCATCTATAACTACTTGATATTGTTGATTTAAAACTTCTTTAATAGGAATATCAGATAAATCATCTAATACTACTTCTCCTTTTTCTATATCTTCTTTAGTAATATCTGCTATTTGATTTTCTAAATTTTGTTTTTGTACTTTTAATTCAGGTTCTTTAGAAACAGTTTCATTTACTTTATTGTTATCTTCAACCTTTTGTTCTTGTGAAAGTTGATTATTTTGTTTTATTTCTTCTTGATTTTTATTATCTTTTACTGTTTTATTAATAAATTCAGAACTTTCTAATTTATTAATTTCATCATTTGTTTTCTTTAATATAATATTGTTTTCTTTTCTTTGTTCTTCTAAATCTTTTAATTCTTTAAAAGGTGTTAATTTAGATATATTTTTTTGAGATTCAGGAGTATAAGAATCTTTAAAATATTTAGTTTTAGTTTTATCAATTTCAAAATCTTCTGGTAACATTTCTCCCAAAGATTTTTTATTTATACCATAATTAGTATTTATAAAATCTTCTAATTCTATACTTTTTTGTAAAGCTTTAGTATCTAAATCTATTTTTTGTTTAGTATAAAAATCTTTATTTGTTTTTTCAAGAAATAAATTTTGTTTATAATTAGAAGGTAAATGAGAATATGTTTCTTCTATATTATTATAAATCTTTTCGTAATTATTTAAAGTTTCCTTTATTTTAGTAACATTATCTCTAAAAGTTTTTACATCTTCTTTTGTCTTAAAACCTTCATTTACTAAATCTTCATCAGATTTTTGACTAAGTTCATTAAGATGGCTTTCTAATGAAGTTGTTGTACCTAAATTAAAGTTTCTATAAAAATTTAAACTTAAAAGTTCATTTTCTTTTTCTTTAATTAAGATTTCATTTTCTTTTCTTTTTTCTTCTGTTTCAGGTTCAGCAACTTTTAATAAATTTAAATCTGTTTGTAAATCTCTAATTCTATTTATATTCTTTACAAAATTTAAACCACTTTCATTATAATTATCAGCAATTTGTTGCTTTTGTTCATTAAATATTTTTTCTTCTCTTTTAGTATTAGAATTACCCATAAGTTTACCAATACTTTTAGCTAAAAAAGTATTAGCACCACCCCCTATAGCACCTAATCCCATAGCGGTTAAACCTTCTTTACTAAATAAAGAATTGTATAAAGTAGCATCATCATTAGATATACTTTTACCTTCTGCTAAACCTTTATTTTGAGCATAAACATTTACACCTTCTTCTAAACCTTCTTGAACTGTTTCTGCACCAATAGTTTTTAAACCATCATATTTAGTAAGTTTTTTATAATCTAAAGTATTTAATCTTTTTAGAAATTGTTCAGTAGATTCTCCTATAGATTGTTTTAATTCGTTTTTAATAATTTCTCTACTTCTTTTTAAAGGATTAAGAAAAGGAGTTAAAGAAGTATAATTAAAAGCAGTGTTTATATAATTAGTAACTAAAGCAGTTTCTCCACTTCTACTTCCTAAAGCATCAATTTCTTCTTCTTTTAAATCTCTATATTGTAAAGGAGAATATTTTACTATATCTTTCCTATCTATAATTTCTCCTGTAAAGTTATCAATTAGTAAATTTTCTTTAGCATAATCTGTAGTTTGTTTATATACATCAGCAGCAGTCATTACACCTTCTGCATGTGTTAATGCTAAAGCAGAATTAAATTGACTTGAATTAGTTGTAAATTGACCTAAACCTTTTAAATATTTTGTACCAGCTAATGTTTTACCTAAAGCACTTGTAGCAAATCCTAATCCTAATCCTGTTATACCAAAAGCAGCTGCACTTTCTACAATACTTCCTAAATTTTCTACTATTGAAGCACTATCTCCAAAATCTAAACTTTCATTAGATTTTTTGTATAAAGGATTACTTTCATTTAAAGCTTGTTTTTGTTCTTTAGACCAATTACTTAAAGCATTATTAAAATCTGTTTCATAATTACTAATTAAAGATAATTGATTTTCTAAATCTGTAAGATTACCTACAGTTTCAACCATTGAAAGTGCTATATTAGGTAATAATTTTTTACTTTGATTACCTAATTCATCTGCTAAACCTTGTTCATTAGCTCTTACTCTATTTTGGTCTGCTCCTTGTACTATTTGTTTATCATATTGGCTACCTTCTTCATAAAAAGAGGGTGAATCTTTCGAAGGGTTATAACTAGCAGAATTATACTCATTTTTATAACTACCTCCAATAGGTGTTATTCCTGATGAATCTCCACTAGTATTTATTTTTTTCTTAGCCATTTTAATAGATTTAGTTATTTCCTAAAATTTGTTGTACAGCATTCATTAATGTTTGCTTTTCTCTATCTTTTATATTAATACCTTGATTATTCAATTCTGATATTTTAGAAGCCCTTGATTCTTCTATACGTTTAGTGTATTCATGTAAATCTTCTGGATAACCTGTATTACCTGTAATTGTAGGAGATTTATAATTTCCTTGATAATCGTAAGATTCTACTTTTAATAAATCATCGGGTTTAATATTATCATCAAAACCATTTTTAATTTGTTCAACTCTTTTAACACTTGTTATAGGTTGAATTTCATCACCATTCCAAACATAATATTTAGGAGCAGGATTACCACTATTTACACCTTGCCATAATGTTTTAATAGGTTGATAAATCTTTTTCATTTCAGGAGAAGGAGCAACAGAAGCATAACCTTCTTTTTTACTACCATCTGGTTTTTTTATTTCAATTTGCCATTGAGAACCACCAGCATCATAGTTTCTATTAGTTAAAACTTTTCTAAAAGTAACTTCATCTTTATTATCTATACCTAAAGATTCTTTAAAACTTTCTATATCTCCAAAATCTTTTCTTGATACATTATTAAAACTATCATCAAAAGTTACACCATTACCACCTAAAAATTCACTAGGTAATATTTTAGTTTCAGAATCTTTTATAACATTTTCATCATTTTTACTTCCTGAACCAGTTACTTTACCTAATTTAGTAACATAATTTTTATATCTTTCTAAATATTTATCTTTATTATTTTCTATAAAACCTTCTAAACCTTGATTAAATTTAGCTGATTCAGGGTCACCACCATTTAATTTCAAAAGTTTTTGATATTCTGGAGATTCATACATTGAAGATTTTATCCACTCCATTTGTTTTGAAGATAAATCTTTATTTTTATTTTCTTTAACATTAAAAGCACCTAATTGTTGTAATTTTACTTTTAATTCACCTACTTCATGTTGTTTTAAATTTCCAATAGAACCATCTTCTAAAGGATTTAAACTATTAAATATTAATTTACCTAAACTAGGATTTGCTGCTTCATTTAATATTGCTTTAGAAGCTTCAAATTCTTTTTGTGTTATTTTACCTTGAGTTAATAATTCTTTTGCTGCTTCTTCTGGATAATATTTTTTACCATCTAATATAATATGATTACCTGTTAATTTAGATTCATCATCAACATATTGATTATCGACATTTTTAAATTGTCCAGTATAACCTGTTTCTTTTTTATGTACTTGTTCTAAAATATCAGATATACCTTTTGATTGAAGATTCATTTTAGCTTCTTCTGTCATATCTATATCAAATGAACTTTCACGTACATTACTAGCAAGTTTATTAACAAAAGCATTTTTATAATCATTTCTTAATTTGTTAGATTCTTCTTGTACTGCTTTTTCATAAACATCATCAGGTAAAAGAGTACCTTTTTTTTCATAATTATTATAAATATTAGCTTCTGCTTCTTCTCTAAAAGCTTGATTCATTTCATTATCTTTACCTTTTAGTTGTTCAAAAAATTGTTGGGCTTGTGATATAGATACACCTACATTACTATTACCTTTTTTAACATAATAAGTACCTTTAGGTAATATATTTCCAACAGCATCTTTTTCTTTACCTGTAGAAATATGTGTTTCTACAACTTTATTACCATCTTTATCGTAACCTTGAATAGCAGTATTCATATCTTTAACTTTATCAAATTCTGTAAAGTTAAGTTTCTTTAATGTTGAAGGTCTAAATGTAGGAGAACCTCCTTCAACAGTACTACTAGTACCTTGATATTTTCTTAATGCTCTTTCAGTTCTATTTAAATGTATTGGATTTTCTTTTGCTCTTGCTAAACTATCATCATAATTAATTTTACTTTCTATATGAGAACCTATTTCAGTACTAGGGTCTTGAATATCTCTTACAAATTGATTAGCTAAATTTTTAGTTTCTTTTTGTATAAGATAAGGGTCAGCAGAACTAGTAGCTTTAGTTAATCTATCTTCATATTCTTGTAATACAGCTTTTCTTCTAGGGTCGTCAGCAGCTAAACTTTTATATTTAGCTAAAACATCTTGAACTTTAGAAGCATTTTCATATCCTTTATCAAATTCTCTATTAATATTCTCAATTGTGGGTAAATAGTTCAACCTACCAACATTCATGTCAGTAGGTGAAGAATAAGATAAAGGTTGAAATATATTTCTATTTGGTGCTGATAAAGCTTCTAACCCTGCCATTTTTAATAACTTAAAGATTTTGATTTAATTTTGGTTTTACCTCCAAACTTATTACTATTTAAATAATCTAAAGCTTTCTTTTTATTTACAGAATTAGACATCCATTCTAAAGTTTCAGGTTTAGCATTTAACAAATCAATTTGATTTTGATTTTTATATAACTCTTCTACTTTAGCATCTCTTCTTTGTTGACCTAATTTACCTACAGCACTAACAACATTTTGTTGACCTTCTCTACGAATATCATCTCTAGCACCTAATTGTCTTAAAGAATTATTTAAAGTACCTTCATTATTATACTTTTCTATTTCTTTATTTTTACCTGCAAAATCATTAGATATTCCAGCATTTACATTTGTTTCTTCTTGAGATATTCTAGCAATACCTTTTTGTTGTTCGCCTAAAGCAAACGCTTTCATTATATTAGCATTACCTTGATTAACATTTGTAGAATCTACACCTCTATTAAAAGATGTAGTAGTATCTCTAGTATCTTTAATAGCTTGACTATAATTAACAAGTTTAGGATTTAAATATGTTAAACTTTGAAGATTAGGTATTTTTTCTTTACTTCTTTCATTATTATAAATTGCTCCTGTAATATTATCTATATAAGGAGTTAATTTAGATAAATTAGGATTTGTTTTACCAAATTTATTAGTTGTGGGTTCTGTAGTTATTTGTTCTGTAGAAGTTACAGATATTGGTTGTCTACTACCATATAATTTTGTGATAGGTTCTTCTAATAATTGCGGTTTTTCAGAATCAAAAAAAGCAGCATCTTGTCTAGCTCTATTTGTTTCTGCACCAAAAACACCATCTTCTTTAACAGTATTATAACCAAACCTATTATTTAAAGCTTGTTGTTCTGTTTTAATACTATTAGTATTAGTATTTGGTATAATAGGAGTTGTTGTAGTTGTATTATTAGAATTTCTAGGATTACTTACTTTTAAATTATTCTGTTTTTTTAATTCTTGCATTTTACGAATAACTTGTAATTTATTAGGGTTATTCAATAATTCAGGAGCATCATGTAACCAATAATCATAACCTTTATGTTTAACACCATTACTATCCATATCCATATCTGATAATTGTGTATAATATTTATTAGCTAAAGAATCTATTTCTCCACCATTAGGATACTTTAACATACCACCATTTCTAGCTACTTGTGTTTCACTAGCAGTTTCTAAACCTTTATCTTGTCTTACTTGTTCATGTATATCAACAAGTTTTTGCTCTTTATTTTTTAATAAAGATAAACCATTTTCTTTAAATCTACTTGTAGATTTTTCTAATTTACCTTTTAATTTTGATAAGTTCATATCATCTTTTGCAAAAGTATTACCACTTGTAGGATTAATTAAGGTATCACTCATTACATAAGTTCCACCATCTTTTGTCATTTTTAATGTTTCTTTATCTTCTACTTCTGCACCTAATTGTGGTAATTTAATTCCACCTTCTTCATGTGTAGCACCAGTAGCTAACATTGTATTACTAGATAAAGCTGATAATTTACCACCTTCTTTTCTTTCAGTTAAAGAATATGTTTGATTACCATTTACAGGAACTTGTAAACCTCTTTGTGTAGCATTTGCTACATTTTGTTTATTTAAAGCTTGTTTATATTCTTGTTCTCTTTTTTCTCTTTCATTTTTAGCTTGATCTGCTTGAATACCTCCAACTAAAGCACCTACTCCTGCTCCTACTCCCATTCCTATAGGGCCAAACATTGCTCCTGCACTTGCACCAGATACAGCACCACCTAATACTCCTCCTGCAACTTCATCTTGTTGTGCTACTAAAGGTGTAGCTAATCCTGCAATAGCTACTCCACCTTGAGCAGCTTGCATTCCTGTTATTTTTGGATTACCTTTTTCATCAAATTCTCCACCAAGATTATATTTTTTATAATCATCTTTGGTTAAGTATTTTTTAAGAATTTTATCAACATTTTTCATGATAGACTAAATTTAATGAAATTATTTGTAATAAACAATTTATTTGTTTGAAATTACAGCTTTTGTAGAAATATCAAGCACTGAAAATTCACTATTTGTTAAGTTATTATATATTAACTTAGCTAATATAAACGTATGTAAAAAACGTTTTTGTTCAAAATCATCTTTTGTAACATCTATAGAAGAAGTAATAATATTATAATCATTAAATATATTTTCTAAAAACACACTAAAGTCATTTTCTCCTGTAGTTTGATGTATTAAAATATCTCTAAATTTATCAAAATACCAATATTCTTGTAGCTTTCTTATATTACCTTCTCCTAATTCAGTAGAAAAATCTAAATCAAATTGTTGAGAACATTGATAATCATTCCATATAGATATAGAACTAAATGTTTCTAAATATTTAGCTATATTATTTTTAACTTCTGTTTTCCAAAATATAGACTGAAATAATTTTTTTAAATATCTACCATTATTTTTTTCACTAATTTGTAAAGTATTAAAAACAGGAATTATAATAAAAGGTTTAACAACATCTGTTAAAGCTTCTTTATAATAAACTCCTTTTTTATTTCCTATATTATGAATATATAAATTACTTTCTCCTGTAAAATCATCTTTAAACGAAATTACATTATGTCTAGTATTATATAATATATCACAAATATAATCATGAAAACTTAACCATGCTCCATTACCTTGATTTAATTCAGGTGAATAAGATATAGTAAAAGATTCTTCTTCGTTTTTTACACTTATTAATAATCTGTTATAATAAGAATCATAACAAGTAAATATTTTAGAAACACCTTGATAATTTAAATTATTAGGTATTTCTCTAATATATTGTAAATAAAAGTTTTTTAACCCTTGTGTTGATATTTCTTTAGGTTGACCACCATTAGTATTAATTAAAAATACTTTTCCTTGTAATGAATCTACAGTACAATATCCTAATCTTGATACAAAACAAGATTCTCTATGTTGAGAACCTATATAACCTTCATCATCATATATTATTTCAAAAGGTTCAATATCAAAAATATCACCAGAACCTAACTTAAGTTGTACTTCTGTAGTAGATAAAGTAGTTTTATTATTAGTTATAAACAATGCTTGAATACATTGTATAAATAATTTACCTTCATCTGTTTGTCTTAAAGCAGTTATTTGACCTCTGTTCCTTCTAACATCATAATAATCATTAGCTCTAAAATCCATCCAAGCTAATCTTTTTGTATCATTACCTTGAGATAAACTTCTAATTATTCTATTAGGAAAATTACTAGAAAATCTATTATTAGGGTTAAATATCGTTCCTATAAATCTATTTAATGTAGCACTAAAATTAGGATTATATGTGTATTTATAATCAACAGTACTACTTAATCCATCCATACCAACACCACCAGTACTAAGATTTTCAAAATTACTTAAATCGTAATAAGCTTGATAATTTGAA
>JAYDZG010449215.1:0-13448 GCA_034509265.1 Microcambeva bendego | reverse complement strand
ATACAGTGCAGTCGTCCTGTCCCATGTGCAGAAAAACACCCCCAAAGCATGATGCTTCCACCCCCATGCTTCACAGTGGGGATGGTGTTTTAGGGATGGTACTCATCATTCTTCGTCCTCCAAACACGCCGAGTGGAATTAAGACCAAAAAGTTCTATTTTGGTCTCATCTGACCACAGAACTTTCTCCCATAACTCCTCTGGATCATCCAAATGATCATGGGCAAACTTAAGATGGGCCTGGATGTGTGCTGATTTAAGCAGGGGAACCTTCCGTGCCATGCATGACCTTCCGTGCCAACTATGACGTCTTAGTGTATTACCAAAAGTAACCTTGGAAACAGTGGTGCCAGCTCTCTTCAGGTCATTGACCAGCTCCTCCCATGTAGTTCTGGACTGATTTCTCACCTTTCTTAGGATCATTGAAATGCCACAAGGTGAGATCTTGCATGGAGTCTCAGTCCGAGGGAGATTGACAGTCATGTTTAGCTTCTTCCATTTTCTAATAATTGCTTTAACAGTTGATCTTTTTTCACCAACCTGTTTGGCAATTGCCCTGTAGCCCTTTCCAGCCTTGTGGAGGTCTACAATTTTGTCTCTGGTGTCTTTGGACAGCTCTTTGGTCTTAGCCATGTTTGTAGTTGGAGGTGGACTTTTTAGAGGTGGACTAGGTCTTTGAGGGCCAGGATTTTTGCTGATTGGCAGGTGTTCAAATACTTATTTGCAGCAGTAACACACAAATAATTTATTAAAAAATCATACATTGTGATTTCCATTTTTTTTAGATTATGTCTCTCATGAAAATTTCAGACCCCTCCATGATTTCTAAGTGGGAGAATTTGCAAAGTCGCAGGGTGTTCAAATACCTATTTTCCTCACTATATGTTTACACAATGCACACATACTGCTCAGATGATATAAATATGTCTTATTTGCTAGTATGATGTTGAACAAATACATTTTCTCTAAATTCAATTACGGTTAATTCATCATTACAATGACTGTAATGTTAGGCACATCGCAGGGCACATGATGGACTGGACAGTGTTTGTTACTGTGACCCTGACCAGGATGAAACTTGTTTTACAAGTTTTTCAAGACATTACAAGCAGACATAAGTTGCAACAGTTTATTTTCCTAAATATAGAAGAATCACACTCTAAAGAGTATACTGTGACATTTACAGTAACTTGCTGGAAGCAATTATCCGGTAAAGCGGCAATAAATTTCACAGTATGCATACTGTTGCGCCACGGCAGGAAGGCGAATGAGTAGACTTGGAAAAGATCAGGGACCTTGACCAGGAAGGAAACTGAGGTGAGGGAAGCACCAAGACTGGGCACTATGGGGAAATGAACTGGGACCTTGGCCAGGGGGGTGAGCAGTGATGAGGGAGGCACTGAGGCTGGGTGCTGTGGAGTACAGAACCAGGACCTTGACCAGGAAGATCCAGGTAGCAGAGGGCAGTGTACAGTCTGACTCAGGAGAAGGGTGGTGCAAAATGGAAAACCGAAACAAACGCTGACGGACTGGCAACACCGCAAAAGAAAAAACACGACGACATGGACCTCAAACTCTATTAATGGATTTATAAATAATGCTTCAGCAGAAAACTGGCGAAAACAGAGGGTTTAAATGTCGTGCTGAGGTTAGGCTTACAGGGAGCAGGTGAGCATGATCAGCGACTGTTCATTAGAAGAGAATGCATGGAAAGTGCTGCATTTCCTATCAATGCGAGCCCGGCACTTACTGATCCTAACAGTACTGATCCCCTCCCCCCTTCAAGGGGGCCTCTAGGCACCCAAACCACCGTCCATGGGTGGGCCCTGTAAACCAAACAGCCCTTAGAAACAACATGTCAGGCCGAACCGGGACATGGTCCTTAAATGAACCGGATATGATGGCCACAGGATGGGAACCTTGGATGAGAACTAAAACCGGCCACTCAGGAGGAACTGATACAGGTGGGCAATGGACCAGACCTTCAGGTGGAAACGAAGCAGGCAGAACTTAATTCGGACCTTCAGATAGAACCAAAGCCAGTAAACTCTGAACCTGACACTCAGGGAAAACCGATACCAGCAGACACCATACCAGACTTAGAGCCAGATACTTGGGGAAACTTGGGACTGGTAGGCACTAGACCGGACCTTAGGGCAGAACTGTAGTCGTCAAAAACTGGGCCGGAACTATGGATGGAACCAGAGCCGACGGAAACTAGGTCAGACCTCCGGAAGGAACCGGAGCCGCCGAAAACTGGGTCAGACCTCCGGAAGGAACCGGAGCCGAAGGAAACTGGGTCAGAACTCTGGACTGACACAGAGCCAAATGAAACTCAGTTGAACCTCCAGACAGAACCGGAGCTGAAGGTAACTGAGCCGGAACCATGGATGGGGCCATAGCCGATGGAAACTGGGTAAGAACTCTGGACTGACACGGAGCAGACAGAAACTCGGTCGCACCTTCAGATGGACACGGAGCTGACGGAAACTGGATTGGACCTCCGGATGGGACTGGAGCCAATGGAAACTGGGTCGGACCTCCGGACAAAACAGCTGATGGAAACTTAGCCGGAACTATAGACAGGACTGGAGCTGACAGAAACAGCGTTGGACCTCCGGGTGTGATCTGAGCCAACGGGATGCTTAGATGGAACCGGAACTGATTTGCCTGTGACTTGATTATCGAACACAACTGGAACCGAACCAACCTCAACTTTAAAGGCAGAAATTAGGTTGACATGCCTAGACGGGACTGGAACTGATGGGAACGCCACTTGACCCTCAAACGGAACCAAAATGGAACAGAACTTGACTTCACTCCTGGACGGAACCAGAGTGGACTGAAACTCGACAGGGTTGGAGTCCTGGATGGGACCGGGGCCGAGAAGAACTAAATGGAGTAAGGGCGCTAATGAACCGGCCCAACTCCCCTAGTTGAACCATCATTTGCTGACTTTGTTCCATCAATAAGGTCAGTTGGGGCCTACTCTGGACCAACTGGGTTGGCTTGTAGTCAGGAAGGAACAGAGTTGGCCGGCAGCCTTCTGTGTGTGTGTGTGGCTGAGTTCCATGTCTGTCTGGAGCATTCTGTTCGGAGTCGATCAGGGAAGGAACCCAGGCTTATGCGCACACACATACACACACAGAGGAGTAACTAAAAAGGGTGTTTGTTAAGGATTTAGGGGTAACAAAAAGCAAACAGGGCAGTCCAAGGGGAGCTGACGACCTAGGCAGGAGGCAGGCAGGAACAAGGGGACTTGAATAGACGGAGGCAAGATGGGTAAGGGGTGTATGATAGAGTCTGATGACTGGACCTGGATAGATTGCACAGCAGGAAGGTGGATGACTAGACTTGGAAAAGATCAGGGGCCTTGACCAGGAAGGGAAACCGAGGTGATGGAAGCTTTGGGGGGGGGGTTGCAGAGTACAAAACCAGGACCTTGACCAGGAAGCAGAGGTCAGTGTGGAGTCCGACTCAGGAGAAGGACGGTGCAGGTGGCGGCTATGCTAGGAGAGGAACCAGGGTACTGACTGGGAAGAAGCAGTAGAATAGTCCTTTGCAAAGGCGGGTCAACGCTGCAACATGTGGGAATTCAGGCCATGTTATGGATGAAACCGTAGAGAGGTGCGGCAGTAGAGGAGTAGAGGAGAATCCAGTAGAGGAGGTATGAAGAGAGAGAATGGCTAGTGTGAGAAGAGCTGGGGCTTGACAGGAACAAGGTGAGGTTCTTTTGTTAGCCGTGTTGGCCCATCTATCTGTTCACTTATTTACCTATGTAGCCTTTAAGCCTTTGCTCTGTTTGACTTAGATTGCTTAGTTAGCATTTATCTCTTAGCTCAGCTTATGTTATGTTTTTGTTTGGTGCCTCCCTGGTTGTTTCCCTTTTATTATCCACATGTGTCTTCCCAAGCTGTTCGACTTAGCCCACCGTACATGAAAGCAAATATAAAAACTTTGTAACAACTTAGTAACTTTGTGTAAAAAAATTGTAACAAAAAATAATATATAATTGCATTTCAAAATTTTTAAGGGGGAGAAGAAGACTTCACATGGCCTCCTCTGCAAGTAGCTGAAGCGAAATAAATGTCTTCTCACCGTCCCCTAACCTCATCAGCGCTAGCACTTCTCCAGCACAACATTGAAGTTCTTACTACTGCCAAGATCGACATCCTTGTGCAAAAAGCCTTCCAAACCAATGTGACAGTGATGGCCCTGCAGGATACCCATATAGAAAACAAGAACATCCTGAGTAAACTGGGCCTCTAGTAAACCTTGCAAAATGGCATTACAATCAGCTGCTACCCAATGCAGACAGACATCAGCGAGAGTCCATGAAGGGCCCCAGGGTGTGATTCAAACCTACCTCCAAATTTCACGATGCAAGAACTTAAACTGGCAATCCAGTGCCTGAAGACTGGTAAGGCACCAGGCATAGATGGCATCCACCCCGAATACATAAAACACTAAGGCAAGAAGGCAACTGACGGGCTGTGTTCCTTCTTTTCACCATGTATTCAGTACTTAAAGCTGCCCAAGATCTGGCATTGTGCAAAAGTGATAGGCCTTCTAAAGCCAAACAAGCCAACTGCCAACCGGATACTAGCTCATCTCCCTACAATGTACCATACAAGCTCCTTGAACAACTCATCAGAAGCTGCCCAAAAACAAGCTGGCCTTTTAAATCAACAACAAATATCCTGTGCCATGACATAGACGACAGCTTACAGGCAGGTTACCAAGCAGGTGCCAGCTTCCTGGACATCATAGCTGCCTACCACACTATCTGGCTCCTTGGGCTAAGTTTGAAGCTTCTGGACACCCTCCCAGACAAGCACATAGGGGGCTTCATTATGGAGATGCTGAGCAACTGCAGATTCCAGTTACACTACCAAAGCAGCAGGGTGAGAAAGCTCAGGAATGCTGGTGCAACATATGCCAGAAGAAGAACATTGTAAAAAGTTTTTGAAAACACAAAAGATAATACAAGAGTAATACGTTAGTTAAATATTGATTTTCATTTAGTAAATCTTTCATATTTTTAAATACTAAATACTAAAGCACAATTAAACAAGGGTGCTTCTTTCTCAAATTGAATATACATCCTCGATGCCTAAAGCTTTTCTTTTTAAAAAAAGAATCCTTTACTGCTGTAGAAATGTAGATAAGACTGGGGACTATGGCAATTTTCCTTAGCTCCCATTAGAAATATTACATTATATTTACACAACTGACAACATGACAGGGCAGTATTCTTCTTCAATTGTGCAAAGCAAACACACACACACACACACACACACACACACACACACACACACACACACACGTATATACTGGGATTAAAGACATGAGATTTGTGAGGTCCCATTGCTGCATAAACTGCAAAAAGTAATAATAAACAAACTATGGTTGAAAACATTCGAAATGAGTAATAATTATGTTAATAATATAATTGCTGAAACCGTTATCATGTTTTGGTGTGTCAACTCCCCGGAGGAGGGTATGGTTGGACAGGGGAACAAATCAACCTGACAGATGAATGAATCCATCTGAATGAGGTATGTCACCTTGATGCACGCCGGTTGCTTGCATGAATCTCCTGCGGGGCTGGAATCCATTTGGGGCTTTGTCTGACCTTCAAGTGTTGCGGGAATGATGAGTGACTGGCACAAGGTGGGAGCTTGCGGTAGGGCATTCACCCTATGGGCCCAGAAGGTCACAGAAGCTTGAAAAAGCTTGAAAAAGAGCAAAGGCGCATCACCGCATACTGGCCGCACCAGGCGAGCCAGTAGACTTAATGAGCCTCGAAATAATGAGTTCAGGTGGAGGGACCCGATCTATAATGCCGACCATGCCATGAACTGACACATCCCTCTCAAGCAGCCGTTGGCACTTGTACCAGAACACAGCTCATCAGAAGTGGTCGGGACCATTAAGTTTTTAAAGTCCACCTAATATGGCAACACAAGCCCTCACAAATGTACATTTTTTATTCTCATTGGTAGCAAGACCTGGTAACCCAAATGCAGGTTTAAAAAGTCATTGGAGTGGGAAAAACGTAAAAATGAGTGTAGGACTCAAAAATAGCTTGGCGAGACTATGACGAAAAAAACATCATCTGTTATGGAATGAGGTGCCCAAGGTATCTCAATATCTGTAAGAGTACAGTTTAGGGTTATATTGGTATTTTGGGAAGTCCATGCCAAAAAGTTCAAAGTCAAAAAGCTGATGTTTGTTTAAATTACAGAATATATAGTATATAAATATAATTCATTTTATCATTAAAATACAGATTGCCAAACAACAAACTAATCAAAATTTCATGTTTATTGTTTCTAAAATCAACAGACACCCATCACTGAAGGGTTCATCTTCAGTGATGAGGGAGGCACTGAGGCTGGGTGAGCAGAGATTTCTCCTTTCTGTGATGACTACTGTAGATGTAACAAACATTGTTTCTGACTCTACCCTTAGAACCGGCTTTGTTACACTTGATCTCAAAAGCAGTAAGGTTCAGTACAGTATACCCCAGGTCATTTGTCATTTGCCTCTAAGGGGTGTGGCAAGGGAGTTTCCACATGTTGAAGAAGGCTTGTGCTAGCCTGTGACACCTGTCAAACAGCTGCACAATGTGTGTGTGCGTGTGCGTGTGTGTGACCTGAAAAAAATTGACTGTTCGGTCATATTATGAATGCAGCATTGGAACATCAGTTATCAATTACATTTTTACCAATACCAGAGTCTCATTACATTGCAGGACATCACAGAGTTGCAGATTATTTATTTGTGGAATTTAAACCAGCATATCCACATTGTGTCTGCTTTTTGAAAGGTATTTACAACCGAGCACCTAAAAGAAAATGAATTAGGAACAGTAACAGACATTGTGTAAACATGTTTACTGCTATCTGGTCTGACAGAATTCCTCTCATCACTTATTGGTCTCTGTGTCAGCATCACTGCCAGTGTTCAAAGCCCCAGCCTCTCCAAGACTGTTTCTTCTCAGCCACTTAATCACTGAGTCAAAGCCACATACTCTCTCACTAATACCAACGTAAAATTTATACCTGCTTATCCACCTTGTGTCTGATTTTTGGACATTATCAAAAAAAAATAGAACAGCTAAAAATATTGAGAAAATACTAAGAATAAATAACAAATGGAAATAATACGACATGACAGTGATGGGTGGGTGACCGAATATCTCATCAAGAAATGAATTAGGAACCATCATGAAAGATGTTGTATAAATAGTACCCGTTTGCTGCTTTCTGCGCTCACTATGCTTTTCTCCTCACCTATTGGTCTCTGTGTCAGCATCACTGTAGCTGTTTAAACCCCCTGCCTCTCCACCACTTTCTCATACGCTCAGTCACCTATTAATTCAGTCACTAAGCCATGCTTTAACAGCCCACAGCACAGCCAACAGCATGTCGGGCATAACTGTCAGTTACGGCTGCAGCGACTGTTTCTCTTCTAATTCCACTGCAAGTTCAGCGCAGCCGTGGCTTGATGAGCACGAACTTCTGAAGTACATATGGAGAGAATATTTACATCCGAAACAGTACGAGTGGGTCCTAATAGCCGGATACATTGCTGTATTTCTCTTCTCGTTGGTTGGAAACACGCTAGGTAAGTTTCGTTTGTTTTTTTTAAAAAAACTTGTTTGTTTAGAAAATACTGGCTTAGAAATCGCCGGGTTGGCTGATGTACAGGGTTGCCTAAACTAAGACTGGAAGTTATAGAATATTGTGGCATTTTTATGCCGGTGACGGTTTTAATGCGTTTGAGAGTTTTAAGCATGTATTCAGTGGTATACATCAGATGTGTTAGCGTGATCTCCTTTTTGCACAGGAAAAATGGTGAATGAATATATGTTGAGATTTTACCGCGTAGTATATTTGATGTTTAATTAATGCTGGTCATACAAAAGGTCATACATTTTTATCGTGTCTCATTTAGATCATTCTGTATTGCGCTACCAAAATTACATTACACTACCTTAATACATTTCTAAATAAAACTGATACAGCCAATAGGGAAAAAGGAGCTAAGACTTCCTATGATATTCCTGGTTTTCCTCTGCATACGAAGTGTTTGCTAATTGTGGTCTTTTGTGATTTTTCCTTGTCTGTATTTAATGTATTCCTCTTTTTTAATGATTGCATTGATCTCATGGTATCAACCTTTGTTTTGTGGACTATAAATATGAATTTTAAAAATGGATTTTGTTTGTCAAATCAGTGTCAGAGTATGATTAGAGTATGAATGTTGGGTACCAGATGTAGATAGTAGAAAATTACATTCATCCAACCCAATCTGTAAGCAAGCTACATTTACAGTGGGGCAAAAAAGTATTTATTCAGCCACTGATTGTGCAAGTTAGAAAGGTTTGTAATTTTCATCATCGGTACACATCAACTATAAGAGACAAAATGGGAAAAAAAACATTAACTTTAAGAAGATCTTCTGTCGTTACCTGTATTAATGACACCTGTTTGACATCGTTATCTTAATAAAAGACTCCTGTCCACAGCCTCAAACAGTCTGACTCCAAACTCAACCATGGCCAAGCCAAGACCAAAGACCTGTCGAAAAACACCAGGAAGAAAATTGTAGACCTGCACCAGACTCGGAAGAGTTCATCTACATTAGGCAAGCAGGTTGGTGTGAATAAATCAATTGTGGGAGCAATTGCAAGAAAATGGAAGACACAAAAGACCATTGATAATCTCCCTCGATCTGGGGCCCCACGCAAGATCTCATCCCATGGGGTCAAAATGATCATGAGAATGGTGAGCAAAAATCCCAGAACTACATGGAGGGACCTCATGAATGACCTGCAGAGAGCTAAGACCAATGTAACAAAGGCTTCCATACGTCACACGCTACACCGAGAGGGACTCAAATCCTGCAGTGCCAGATGTGTCCCCCTGCTAGTTCATGTCCAGGCCCGTCTAAAGTTTGTCAGAGAGCATATGGATGATCCAGAAGAGGATTGGGATAATATGTGGTCAGATGAGACCAAAATAGAACTTTTTGGGAAAAACTCAATTTGTCGTGTTTGGAGGAAGAAGAATGCTGATTTGCATCCCAAGAACTCCACACCTACTGTGAAGCATGGGAATGGAAACATCATACTTTAGGGCTGTTTTTCTGCAAAGGGGACAGGACGACTGATCCATGTTTTAAGCCAAAACCTCCTTCCGTCAGTGAGAGCATTGAAGATGGAACATGGCTGGGTCTTCCAGCATGATAATGATCCCAAACACACTGCTCGGCAATGAAGAAGTGAAGTGAAGAAGTAAAAGCATTTCAAGGTCCTGGACGTAGCGCCAGTCCATTACAGATGCAAACACATACCTTCACTCATTCACCTATAGGGCAATTCAGTGTCTCCATGTGACGCATGTTTTTGTAATGTGGGAGAAAACCAAAGCTTTCAGAGGAAACCAATGAAGACACATGGAGAACACACAAAAAGCACACTGACCACCTCGGGGTGGGGGATCAAACCCTTTTTGTAGTATTGCCCACATAGCCACCAGGGTTTGCCACTGTAGTAGCAGGTACTACTATTGCTATTTATGTTTCCATCATAAAATCTTACTGTCAAGAACCCAAGATCTTCTTGCTGTTATTTAATAGTGCTACCAACATAGCCAACATGCCACCACTTAAGTATTGAAACAAAATATTATTACTAAGGCTGTCACACGATTAAAAAATTGAATTCTAGTTCATCGCAAATTAAAGGACCAAATTAATTGTGATTAATCATATTTAACTATGTAAAAAATAACTAAACCAAATTCGAAGTTATGCACATTTTAGTGTACGAGAACATGTACTAATGAACAATCTAATAACATTATGATAAATGTATTAGAAATAAATTATCTTTGGAAATTATTTAAACTGGTGTGTTCACATAATGTGGAGGAAGTAATTATATATTTCTTGCACTATAAACCTTACCACTGAAATCTAGTGTTCACCTGGTACAACAATGAACCATTTCCAGATGCAACACGTGTAACACCATGTGGACCTGTGATATTTAACCATGTTGAGGAGTATGCAGTCCATTGTGATTTATATAACAGGCTTTCCATCCAAATTCCTCTCTAATACAATTCCCTGAACTCATTCTGCCTGTAACATGTGTAGTGGCCAAAATATCCTTTTATCAATATTAATATTTATTGTAAGGTAAAATGCATATGTGGATATGTTTGTATTTAAATAATTTTGTTATTTATGAGTTTGGAAATCCACATGTGTTAATATCATCATGTGTAATTGGCACCTGTCACTTAATAATGGCCGGTGAGTCTGCAGTAGATGATTTAAGATGATTTGGGATGAAGCCTGATGGTTTTCTGAGTGTTGTGTCTCATAATTGAGATTCATTTGTGAGAATAGTAAAATAATGGAGAAGATAGTTTACAAGTATTACAACTTTTATATACTTCATAGGTTTATGATGAAAAGTCTGCTTGTATTTATGTGTGAAGACCTGTTATCATAAGACCGGTTTTGACGAAAATATGCAAAAACAGCGCAAATTACTGAAGTGACACGTGTAATATGCCATGAACATATCTTCAAAATTAATTTAATTAAAATGTTTTTGCAATTAAATAAAATTAATTATGTTAACTTTTGGTTAATCCCAATTAAAATCTGAACATGTTAAGTCACGCTAATTAGGACAATGGCAGTTTTGTGGGGGGTAAGAAGAGCTTGAATTAGCAACCTTCTTGTTACTAGTTCCATAATCACTGAGTTACCACTGTTCGTTGTCTTCAACTTTCTCTTTTATAAGCATCCTCCGTTGTCACCATGTAACTACTTGCCTAGGCTCTCTCTGCAACAAACCTACCTCCCTCTCCTTTAACCTGACCTTACCTTCAACACCCCTCTCCTGATATAACTCATACCTCCTCTGCACATGCGCAAACCATCTTGGAACTCCTTTCTAACATTGTGTCCAAAACATTCTACCTGCGCTGTCTCTAATAAATCTTTATTTAGTCTCCACTCCATCAGGTTGTTACCTGTCACCGTTCACCTTTCTGTCACAATTTATTACTTATTCCTCTTAGAAACACTACAGCAATTTCCATCCCTTTTAAAGTCTTACTTCATCAGCCCGTATTCATGTCCTGAATATATCAACAAATCTAATTATTGTTTTTCCCTTATCCAAAATGGCAATTAAAGTGAGCTCCCTCATCTTTTGGTACCTTCTCCACCACTTATTCTTCTTTCTCCTCTATCTCACAACCTTGCACATTCTACACTCCATCAGCTTCAATTTTCACACTCATCTTTCTAAAACTCTTTTCACATACTCTACATTCTTTGTTGTACCCTTTTTTAACGTAACCTTTATCTGTTTATTTTACATTCAACACCAGTTTAAACCCACCTCCATTGCTTCGAGCCTTATTTTTTTCCACTTGGTCTCCTCACAGAGCATGTCAACCCTGCTATGAAAGTCATTTTTCTATCATGGTCTTAAGGTCAAGTAAAATAACCTAACTGGCCTCTTTACTTCTAGCCTTTATGATGTTTAAATTGAAATAACAGAGATTCGACCTGGTAAATGCAACTTCATGAAGAGCTTCCTTTCTTCAAACGCAACCAAATTAAATCACAGATGAAAAACTTTAACTTGATTGATGATACATTGACTTGAGTCCAGGCTGGTGTTAGTCATGCCCAGAGTCATGCTTGATGATGTAAATACAATACTGTTTGTTTTTACCAAAAATACTCCCCTTTGTGACCTGTAGATGGTGCACAAGTTATTGTTTGTGTCAAACAATGAGATTTATTTGTATAAATCCTCTCCTTAATAAAGGCTAAGAACATTTAACAAATTAATCTGAAGTGACCTCCCACTAATATTTTAACGAACTAATGTACATATTAAATGGACCTAACAAGTAATTCAATTGTAGAATCATTGAAGAAACACACATAGAAGGCATTTCTAATTATGTTAGGGCCAGCCGTAGCCTAGTCGTTAGAATCTGGGAATATTACAATACTATAACTGTATACTAATGTATACTTTAACTGTACTGTAAGCTGCTTTACCGTCTGCTTAATGCTGAAAATGTAAATGTGTCTAAAAGCAGATAACATAATTAAACATGCAGCACAGTGGTTCTATAATTGATATAGATTATTCTGATTACATGGGTAACAGTAAATTGGGTAACGTAATTATTAGAGAATAAAATGTGAAAAATAGATCAGGAATGATTTGAGATTATGCACAGTGTAGTTTATTTATCCACACAAATTCACTGATTTAGCATAAACCATAATATTTCTGAAGCATTGTAAATCTGCATTAGATATAAAGTGGTGCTTCTGATCCTCTTATCCTGGAATAATGTGAGTAATCAAGACACAAATGGCAAGATAATGAGGCATACAGTGTAAATCTTAGAGTTGTGGTCATTGTTAATGATAAAAGTAATTTCAATATACAGTATATACAGGGTGGGCCATTTATATGGATACACCTTAATACAATGGGAATGGTTGGTGATATTAACTTCCTGTTTGTGGCACATTAGTATATGGGAGGGGGAAAATTTTTCAAGAAGGGTGGTGACCATGGCTGCCATTTGGAAGTCGGCCATTTTGGATCCAACTTTTGTTTTTTCAATGGGAAGAGGGTCATGTGACACATCAAACTTATTGGGAATTTCACAAGAAAAACAATGGTGTGCTTGGTTTTAAAGTAACTGTTGTTAGGTAAACTGTTGTGTGTAGCCTCCTCCCCATTATCTCCGTATGTTGCTGGAACGCCTCCTGTTAATGCAAGCGTATGCTTAGTAGGTTGTGAGCATCACTTATTATGATTTTTTTGTTTGTTGTTCTCACCACTTAGTATGTTGTGAGCATCAAAAGAAAAATAATAAAATAATATTAAGCTCAAAGTTGGATTTTATACACAAAGCTGGCATCAAATAAATAAATAATAATAATTTTTTCTTTAATTGTATGAATTTGTATGCAGTGTCATTCCCACATAAAAACAAGTAGAAGTGAGAAGAAAGCCAAGTATAAAGCTCACAAATGAACGCTGCTCTAAATGAAATGATTTCAAAAATTGCTGAAGACCTTGAAAGGTGTTACGATGAGAGATAGGCGGACACAAAGATGCAGAGAAATAAAGTTATTTATTAAATAAACAACTGATAATCAAAACTAAAACGATATTAAACAAAAACCGAACCAAATGGGCACCGGGGATCGCAACCAGCGAAAACAAAAGACGTTCACGATCACCGGCATGTGAAGCAGATGTTCTCCAAGTATGTCTCGCTGCAGCCTGTAGGAGGGCGGGATCCAACCCCGCCCTCTAATGCGCTCTCGTGTACCCACCCACTACTTCTTCGTTCGAGAAGAACTGTGTGGCGCTTG
>JAYDZG010442362.1:0-26071 GCA_034509265.1 Microcambeva bendego | reverse complement strand
GTGAACTTATCGCGACCGCGAAATTAGACAGGGGGAGGGTTGGCAATGGGGGCAGGGCGACCAGCCAAGCCGACGGCGCTCAAAGAGTTGGCGGGCAATCCAGGCAAGCGGGCAATTAATCAACGCGAGCCAAAGCCGCGCACGAAAAAGCCCAAGATGCCCAACCATCTCAACGCCCAGGCGCGAATAGAGTGGACGCGAGTAGTCAAAGAACTGGCGGCGATGAAGTTGTTGACATCTGCGGACGCCGACGCACTGGCCATGTATTGCGAAACCTATGCGCGCTGGGTGGATGCCAGTAAGTGCCTAGCAGAAAAAGGTATGGTACACATTACCGAAAACGGCTACCCGGTGCTGTCTCCCTACGTGACCATCGTCAATCAGTGTATGCGCACTATGCAGAGGTTGCTGACCGAATTCGGGATGACGCCGGCAAGCCGAAGTCGTATTCAATTGCCGGAGGATCCGGCTGATGACCCGTTCCAAAAGTTCCTTGATCGCCGTGCATCCCGCTGAGCAGTACATTTCTGATGTGTTGGCCGGTCGGTTGGTAGCGTGTCGCTATGTGCGGTTGATGTGTGAACGCCATCGACGTGATTTGGTGGATGGCAAGCAGCGTGGACTCTATTTTGATGTCAATGAGGCGCAAGATGTAATCGATTTTTTCGGATTTCTGCACCACAGTAAGGGGCGCTGGGCTGGTACAGTAATTACCCTGGAACCGTGGCAACAAGCGCTACTGTGGGTGCTGTTTGGGTGGATACGTGCGGATGGGACGCGACGTTTTCGCACGAGCTATTGGGAACTAGCGCGAAAAAATGGAAAATCCACGTTGGCGGCTGGGATCGGTCTCTATTTGATGATCGGCGACGGCGAGCCGGGCGCAGAAGTGTATAGCGCTGCAACAAAACGAGATCAAGCGCGCATCACTCACGCCGAGGCCCAGCGGATGGTGAAGAAATCACCACCGCTACGTAAGCGTATCAAGTCAGTTAGAGATAACCTGCACATCCCGGAGACGGCGACAAAATTTGAGCCACTCGGCAGAGATGCCGATTCGATGGATGGGCTGAATGTGCATGGCGCAATTGTTGATGAACTACACGCCCACAAGGATGATAGCGTCTGGGGAGTGTTGGAGACGGCGACCGGCAGCAGAGAGCAACCGCTGCTATTTGGCATCACCACGGCAGGTTTTAATCAAGACGGGTTTTGTTTCCAACTGCGCGATTATGCGATCAAGGTATTAGAGGGCATCGTCGAAGATGACTCTTTTTTCGGGGTCATTTACACTCTTGACGATGGCGATGATTGGCGGGAGGAGAAAAACTGGGTCAAAGCTAACCCGAATCTGGGGATTAGCGTTAATTTTGACGATCTGCGGTCGAAAGCGCGCAAGGCGCGCGAGATCGGCAGCGCATTAACACATTTTCTAACAAAACATCTCAGTATCTGGACGCGCGCTGCTGAAATCTGGCTGGCCCCTGATCAATGGAAGGCTTGTGGCGGCGAAATTGATATTGATGCGCTGAAAGGTCGAGAGTGTTACGGGGCGCTTGACCTATCAAACACGTTGGATGTCACGGCCTGGGCGCTAGTTTTCCCACCCAACGTTGACGATCCTCGCTATATTGCTTTGCTGCGCTTTTGGGTGCCAGAGGAGACGGTCAAGCGGCGTAGTCGTGATCAAAGAGTGCCGTATGATGTATGGGTTCGTGATGGCTGGATCGAAGCGATACCAGGCGAGGTGATCGACTACGAATACATTTACGCTCAGGTGGATCGCGATGCCCAGCAATTTGAAATAACAGAGATTGGGTATGATCGCTGGGGCGCGGCTGAAGTCTACCTGCGTATGGAAAAGGCTGGCAAAACGATGGTGCAGATCGGTCAGGGCTTTGCCTCAATGTCACCGTCGATGCGTGAGTTGGAAAAGTTGATCGTCTCCAAAAAGTTGTCGCATGGGGATAACCCTGTTTTGACTTGGATGGCACATAATTTAGTGGCCGAAAAAGATGCCGCAGGCAATATGAAGCCCAGCAAACGCCGAAGTCGAGAGAAAATTGACGGTATGGTGGCGCTGATTATGGGGTTGGATCGGGCAACCCGTCACGAGGGATCGAAACGTGAGAGCGTTTACGCCAAGCGTGGGTTGCGGGTGCTGTAAAGGGATAACCTATGTCGTTGCAATACAATCAATTGCCGATCTATGACGGGGCGATGTTTTACGCAATCATGCCGGATAACCCTGAAGGGGCTGACTTTCCGACGTTGCCGCAAGGTCAGATGCTGGTCTGTTTGGAGACTAATTTGGGACCAGGTTATCTCATTTTTGGAAACGACCTTCAGTATAAACAGTTTCGTTGGCAGGCGGCGATGGCCGGCATCGAATTGATACACCTGCGAGATGTCGATCCGAAATGGAAAGCTGCGTTTCTTCATCGAAAGTGGAAGGAGCAGTTCGACAAGGAGTGGCAATGTTTGATCTGATCGATGCGCTGGTGCTTGTCGGCTTGCTGGTCATCCTGATCGCCGTCTATGGTGCGTTCGGCGGCTGGGCGGCGGTTGGTTTTCTGGGTGGCGTGGTCGTGTCTATCGGCTTGGTTATGTTGTGGCGCAAGAGTAGGGAGCCATGAGCGAGTTAGCAGAACGTATCATCCATTTGAATGGCCAGGGCAAACACTTCGGGCGTTTAGAGATTACAGACGGTCGGCTCTTGCTGGAAGTGAAGCGCGGCCAGCGTCATCTACGCTTTGATTTGTTAGCCTGCGTGAAGACAGGCCGGGCCGTCTACGAGGATGTTGCAGAAGGGGATAGACAAAAAAGCACACCTGTGCTAAGATCGCTTTAGTGTCTGGTGGTGCGTGCGGGTGGCCAAACATCCCGCTTCGGGGGAACGCATCACCAGCCTGATTTCTACGGCGTAGAGCAGTGGCCTAGCTCGCCTGGCTCATAACCAGGAGGTCAGTGGTTCAAATCCACTCGCCGTTACCTTTAATCAAATATCGAGAGCGCTAGACGCCAGTTTGATCCCAGCCGGGATCGATCTGGCGTCTTTTTTTTGTTGTGGGTTCAAGGGTCGAAATGGGATTTTTGAGCAGGCTGTTGAGAGGCGAAAAGCTGAAAAGCGAACGGCGTGGGGTGTCGTTTTCAGACGGTCTGTTGGCATCGCTCAACGCAGCGGGGTCAGGCACGACGGTGACGCCGGGCAATGCGATGCAGATTGCGACTGTCTTTGCCTGTGTGCGTGTGCTGGCTGAATCGCTGGCCAGTCTGCCGCTGTTGCTCTATCAGCGCGATGGGCGGCGCAAGCGGTTGGCGATTGATCACCCGCTCTACTCGCTACTGCGCGACCTCCCCAACCCAGAAATTACCAGTGTCGAAATGCGCATGTTGGCGATGGGGCATCTGGCAATCTGGGGCAACGCCTATATTCAAGTGGTACGTAGCCGCAGCGGGCGCATCCTTGAATTGTGGCCCATGCGGCCCGACCAGGTGAGCGTTTACCGCCAACGCGATGGTTGGCTGTGGTATTACTATTCGCCCGACCCGAACGCCGACCCGGATGTGCGTGAGCCAGACAACTGGTATCGCTTCGACGAAATTATGCACTTGCGTGGGCTGGGCATGGACGGCGTGATGGGTTATTCGACGATCAGGATGCTGGCACAGTCCACAATGGGCGCGGTCAAGGGCGCCAACCGTTTTGTGACGGCATTTTACGAGAATGGCGCTCGACCCGGCATCGTATTAAAGCACCCTGGCCTGCTGGGAGATGAGGCATACGAGCGGTTACGCGATAGCTGGGAGGCCAGACACCAGGGCGTGGATCGGGCGCATCGGGTGGCGATTCTGGAAGAGGGCATGGGGGTCGAAGAGATCGGCGTGCCTCCGCAAGATGCCCAGATGATCGAAACGCTGAAGCTCAAATCCAGAGAGATCGCGGCGGCCTTTCGGGTGCCGCTGCACATGATTGGCGACCTGGAACGCGCTACCTTTGGTAACATCGAGCAACAATCGTTGGAATTTGTCCAGTATACGCTGGCCCCTTGGATTTCCGTTTGGGAACAGGCCATTCACCGCGATCTGCTGACTGTGGAGGAACGGCGCAGCCATTACGCTGAGTTTATGGTCGATGCTTTGCTGCGTGGCGACATTCAGAGCCGTTATGCCGCCTATCAGTCGGCATTAACGGCCAGTTGGAGCACAGTCAATGAGATTCGCGAGCGGGAAGGCTTAGACCCGGTGGAAGGTGGAGACGAGTTGCGGGCGCCGCTGAATATGGCGCCGGTGGGTGCCGGTGCTACAGCGCCAGCGGGATCCGCAGGCAGATCTCTGCTTGTCGCCACCCCGCGTGAGCGGCGAGCCGATGATGAGGCGATGGCAGAGCAACGCCAGGCGTTGATGCGTTCTTATGTCGCTCTCTATGAAGATGCCGCCCGGCGGTTGGTGCGGCGCGAGACGGCAGATATGCGCAGGGCGATTGACAAATATTTGCGCAAGCGCACCCTGGGCGACTTTCAAGAGTGGCTCAACACCTTCTATGCCGAGTTGACTCCGGTGTTGCGTGAGGCACTCTTGCCGATCATGCTCAACTTTGCGACCCAGATGGCGGCCAGTGTAGGACGTGAGCTAGATATTGATGATCCAGCAGTTGACGACGAACTGCGGCGCTTTATCGACAAGTATTTGGAGAATTTCGCCATCGGTCATACTGCTATCAGCAGCGGGCAGATCACCAGCGTGATCGAAGCGTCACTGACTGAGGGTGTAGACACGGCGGATGCGCTTGATCAGCGGCTTGACCAGTGGGAAGAGACGCGACCGGGCAAGATCGCCATGCAAGAGGCGTTCGAGGCCGGCAATGCGCTGGCCGTGGCCTTTTATGGCGCCGTCGGCGTGACTGTGTTGCGCTGGTTTGCGCGTGGGCAATCCTGCCCATTCTGCCGAAAGATGCACGGCAAAAAGGTGGGCATTTCAGGCTTTTTTGTGACGGCTGGCAGCACGATCGACGATGACGATCAGGGCGAAATGACATTGAGCCGCAATACGCGCCACCCACCGCTGCATGGTGGCTGCGATTGCGCTGTGTTGGCTGGGTAGGGGGAATGATGGAACGATCAATTTACCAAGCGGAACTGAGAGCAGAGCCAGGGGCAGAAGGCGCGCCGCCGGTGATTGCTGGCTATGCAGCGGTCTTCAATCAACCATCGTTGGTGCTATATGGCATGTTTCGCGAGAAGATTGCGCCAGGCGCTTTTGCTGAGTCGTTGGGTGTCGATGACATCCGGGCATTGTGGAATCACAATGATGATTATGTGCTCGGTCGCAACCGCAACAACACATTGGCGCTGAATGAAGATAGCTACGGGCTGAACATCCGCAACGAGCCACCCAACACAACCTGGGGGCGTGATGCGGTGGTGAGCATCGGGCGGCGCGACGTTGACCAGATGTCGTTTATGTTCGACACCTTGGTCGATGACTGGACAGAAGAGCGCGAGACTGGGCAGATCATGCGCACGCTGTACAAGTTGCGCTTGTACGAAGTCTCGCCGGTGACGTTCCCGGCTTATCCTCAAACATCGGTTGGTGTACGGGGGATCGGTCGCACCACCAAGCCGCAACCCTTCCAGTTGACTGTGGAGTGGCGGGACAAACTTGAGCAAGCATTGCCAACCATGCCGGGCTGGGTGCAGGCGCGCCTGGCCGATGGTGCGGGGGAAGCTGGGCGGGCGCTCGGTCTTCGCCGTCGCCGGTTGGCACTCTATAAAGTGTAGTGATAGGACAGAGGAACATATATGAATCGACTACAACGATTGCGCGCAGAACTAGAGAAATTGCTCGCTGATGCGCGGGCGATCTTGGACGCGGCTGAGGCCGAAAAGCGCGACCTGAAAGAAGACGAAGCCAAAAACTATGATGATTTGCTGGCCCAGGCCGAGGCCAAGCGCTCTGATATCCAGCGTGTTGAGCGCATCGATGTGCTGGAACAGCAACCCACACGGCAGGCGCAGCGGCCTGTGCCACAAGATGCGGCAACCGTGGGCATGGGGCGGCGTGATGTGCAACGCTATAGCCTGGTGCGGGCCATCCGGGCGGCGATGACCAACGATTGGCGTGGCGCCGAACTGGAACGCGAGGCCAGCGAGGCAACGGCACAACGATTGGGCCGCCAGCCACAGGGTTCGTTTTTTGTGCCAGCCGATTGGCTTGAATCTCGCGATCTGTTGGTCGGGACGGCTTCGGCAGGTGGCAATACGGTTGCTACGGATCTACTGGCTCAGAACTTCATCGATCTGCTACGCAACCGCATGATCGTGCGTGAAGCCGGGGCGACGATGTTGACTGGGCTAGTGGGCAATGTGGCGATCCCGCGGCAGAGTGGCGGCGCCACGGCCTATTGGGTGGCAGAGAACACGGCTGCGACCGAGAGCGGACAAACCTTTGACCAGGTGGCGATGAGTCCCAAGACCGTGGGGGCCTTCACCGATATTTCTCGCAAGTTGTTGTTGCAATCGAGTATCGATGTTGAGTCATTGGTGCGCATGGATCTGGCGACGGTGTTGGCGTTGGCCATCGACCTGGCGTCACTGCACGGCAGCGGTAGCAGCAACCAACCGACAGGCATCGCAGCGACCAGCGGTATCGGTTCGGTGGCAGGTGGCACCAACGGTGCAGCCCCCACGCTGGCGCATTTGATCAGCCTGGAAACCGAGGTGGCGCAGGACAACGCCGATATGGGACGGTTGGGCTACATCACCAACACCAAAGTGCGGGGCAAGCTCAAGAGCACGGCGATGGTCGCCTCGACCGATAGTCGCATGGTGTGGCAAGAGGGCGCTATGCCCCTAAACGGCTATCGTGGCTTGATCACCAACCAGGTGCGTAGCGATTTGGACAAGGGCAGCGCCACCGGCGTCTGCTCGGCGCTTTTTTTCGGCAACTGGGCAGATCTGATCGTCGGTATGTGGGGTGGCCTCGACATTCTGGTTGATCCCTACACCGGTGGCACGGCTGGCACAGTGCGCGTGGTGGCGCTGCAAGATGTGGATGTGGCGGTGCGTCATCCACAGTCGTTTGCGGCCATGCTGGATGCGCTGACGGCGTGATCGTAAGAAGATTCCAGGGTGACAGGGTGGCTGTTGCCCTATCACCCTGGAATCGAAAGGAGTGTACTGATGTGGATTCAACTAATGCGTAGCACAATCGTCAACGGCCAACATTATGACACTGGGGAGCGGGTCGAGGTAGGCGAGCAGCTTGGCACATCACTGATTATGATGCGCAAGGCCAGGCGCTCTTTCCCACCTCCGCCCGAAACATTACTTGAACCCGCCAGCCCGCCGGGCAATAACCCAGACGGGGCCTTGGCGGCGGCGGCTGTGGTTGAAGTGATTGAGGATGAGGCGGTCAGCGAGGTAGCGGCGCTCACGCCGACTGAAAGTGCGGTGTTGCCTAAGGCGAAGGCAAAGAAGAGCAAATGAAACTGCGAGTCGTGACGGGGCCAGCCAGCGAGATCATCTCGCTAGACGAGGCAAAGGCGCATTTGCGCGTGGTGGGGGATGACGAGGATGCCTACATCTACTCGTTGATCATTACTGCGCGTGAGATGTGCGAACTAGGGTCACGGCGCGCATTGATGACCCAGACGTTAGAACTGGGCTTGGAGTGTTGGCCCAACAACGCTGAGATCTCGCTCCCCCGCCCGCCCTTACAGAGCGTGACCAGCCTGACCTACCTGGACAGTGCAGGCATTACCCAGACGATGCCAGCGCTAGATTATATCGTGGATACGTTTAGTCAACCAGGTCGCTTGGTGCTAGGCTATGGCAAATCTTGGCCAGGTGCCACGCTGCAACCAGGCACGCCGATTCGTGTGCGCTATGTGGCGGGGTACGGCAGCGCTGCCCAGGTGCCACAGTATTATCGCCAGGCGATAAAGCTGCTTATCGGTCATTTTTACGAAAATCGTGAGGCCGTGGTGGTGGCGAATGGGACGGCGGCGGTTGAGTTGCCGCTAGCGGTGAAATCGCTGATCCAGATGAATCGAGGGGGCTGGTTATGATCGCTGGGCGACTACGGCGACTGGTGACGATCCAGCGGCCAACGAGTACCTATAACAGTGCGCATGAACCGATCACGGTGTGGGTGGATGTTGCTGAGGTTTGGGCCGAGGTGAAATCGGGATTGACCCATGAGCGTCTGATTGCCACGGTTGACCAGGTGCAGTCCCGGGCAGTGTATCAGATTACCATTCGCTGGCGCGGTGATGTGAAAGTGCAGATGCGCGTGGTGAGCCGTGGACAGGTCTTCGAGATTGAGGGATTGGTTGATCCAGATGACCGTAGCCGCCGGCTGCGGTTGGATTGTCGTGAGGATTTAAGTGCGGCGGGGTGTGCGTAAAATGGCAAAACGACGAAAAAAGAAAGCGCGGTTGATTGGATCATCTGATGTACTGGCGGCGCTAGAGGATCTGGCAGAGGGGCTACGTGGCGACGCAATCCGCGACGCGCTGCTCGATGGTGGGCAAATTGTCCAGTTGGCTGCCCAGGCGAGAGTTCCCAGGCAATCACTGGAACTGTATGATAGCATCGTGGTTTCGGATGGGAATGATGGTCAATTGGCCGTGCCAAAGCCCCGCTCTGCGAATGAGACTCTGGTGGCAGTCGGCTCGAATTCTCCGCACGCTCACCGTATCGAACATGGTTTTTTTGGCGTAGATGCGCTGGGGCGAGCCTTCGAGCAGAAGGCAAAACCATTTTTGCGACCAGCACTGGATAGGAATCGGAATGCGGTGGTAGAGGCGGTGGAGAAGAGCCTCAGGGAGCAATTGAATCTCGATGGCGGGTAAACTAGAAGAGGCATTGGTCACATATTTAGCCAGCCAACCAGCGCTGGTGGCATTGGTGGCAGATCGTATTGCGCCGCGCACGTTGACCGAGTGTCGTGATTTGCCGATGCTGTCATTTTTCGAGGTCAGTCGCAACGAGGTGCATATCAAAGTGGGCTACGTTGCGCCGCTGGTGACGGTTCGTATACAGTTTGATATTTTTGCTGGCAGTTATGTGCAGGCGACTGAGGTGGCGCAGGCGTTGAAATCATCTCTGTACGCTTGGAGCCAGCCAGCGGATCCAGTTGTTTATAAATGTTTTATCGCTGATGAGCAGCATGAAGTAGTGAGCGAGACAAAACAGCACAGACGAATTGTTGATGTGCTGGTCTGGTACGAAGAGTGATTATTGTGTGGGGTGATGCATGAGCGCAGGAATTTGGCATTTTACGCTAGAGCAGGGCGCCACCTTTGTTCGTACATTGAAGGTTAAACGAAAAGGAACTGCGCTGAACCTAGTTGGGTATCAGGCACGAATGCAGATCCGCCCCAATGTTAGCTCGGCAACTACTTATATTTCGTTGACCGAAGCGAGCGGGTTGATTCTGGGTGGGGTTGCGGGAACCATCATGATCCGCATCGAAGCCACAGCTACGGCAGCGCTGAGCTTTGATTATGGGTACTATGATCTAGAGATCGTAGAGCCAGGCGGCAGCGTGTTGCGGCTATTGCAGGGTAAGGTAACTTTTAGTCGCGAGGTGACAAGATGATTGTTGTATTTGACGAGGAAACTAGTTACACCGTTGAGATTAGTGATGATGTGAATATCATCGATTCGCTTGATTTGGCGAGCGAGGACAATAGTTACGTGATCGCAGTTATAGGAGGAATACTATAAATGCCTATCCAAATTAAAGATGGGGCAGGGGTGACTCGGTATTTGGCAGGAGCGGGGGCTGGGACGCTGGCAGATCCATATTTACCCACACAGGAGAACAGTGCGGCGATTCTCACCTCACTACAACTTTTAGATGATGTGATTGCAACGCTTGGCGGCGCACTGCCCGCTAAGGCCGCCCTCTTGGCAGGCAGTGATGGCGCCAATCCAAAGGCGCTGAAGACTGATGCGGCTGGGCAATTGTTGGTTGTAGCGAGCAGTGAGATTTTTTCGAGCGCTGTCGTATCGAGTGTCGCATCATCCCTCACGTCAGTACCGTTGCTGGCTGCAAATCCCAATCGAAAGAGAGTGATCATCTCGAATGCAAGTACGCAGTTGCTGTATATCAAGCTAGGGTCAGGGGCCTCTGCAACATCGTTTACTGTGCGTTTGGCAACATTTGCCTACTGGGAGATACCCTTCACCTACACGGGAGACATTGAAGGTGCGTGGGCAGTAGTTAACGGAAGCGCGCTTATCACTGAGATGACATAAGCGGTCCCTCTAACCTAGCGAGGAGAATGTCTGATGCTCAAGTATTTGGTATTAGTGACGCTGGTAAATGCTGCCGAAGAACGCTGGGGGCCTGGGGCATACATCGAGTTGGATGACGCTGTGGCGCAGATACACTTAACATTGGGCAATATTGCGGCATTGCCAGTGATAGACGTGGTGGTGCCGGCAGTTCAAGAAGTGATTGAATCATCGCCAATTGAGGCGGTGATAACGAACCTAGTAGAGGAGAACCACGATGGCAGTATTAGCGACGGTGAAACCAACCATTAATGGGGTGCTATTGGCCGCGGTGGCGGCAGCAGCCGGCGGCGACCAGATTGTGAATCCGAACGGCAACGTCATTTTATATGTAAAAAATGGCGGGGCCTCTGCGATCAACGTGACGGTAGATGCGGCGGCCCTCCAGGGCGGTCTGTCGTTTGTGGACCCGGTGATAGCGGTGGCGGCCGGAGCAGAGCGGTTAATAGGGCCGTTCGACCCGCGCTTCTTTAATGACGCCACGGGTCTAGTCAGTATCACCTACTCAGCAGTGACAACAGTAACTGTTGCGGCCGTACAAGTCGGATAATTGAAGCGGAAGCGAGAAGTAACGAGTTGGATACGAGGTAAATTATGGCACAAACAACGGGGGCGATCCCCAAGAGTAACTTCCAGGTTGAAATCTCAACCAACGGCATCACCTGGATCGACATCAGTGGGGCGGCGACGACGGTTACACCCAGTGGCGGCGAGCAACAGACAGGAGAGCAGTTTACCGCAGAAGGAACTGTGCCTGTCGTGATCGGTGCGAACAAGATATCTGCCACCACATTGGAGGTCAATATCCTCTACACGGAAACTGGGGCGGAACCGTTTCAGACGGTTTATGGGCGTTATACTGGCGTGGATAAATCGATCTTTTTGCGCTACGCACCTAAAGGGCTAGGCAGTGGCAATAAGCGCTATGTTTGCACGAACAATGCGAACTCGCCAATTGCGGTTCCGATCATCTCTTGTTTGCCGCCTGAAGTGGATGCCGGCACGGGCGACCCGGCGATGGCGAGTTTTTCTGTGATGACACCGAAATTGTTCCAGGAGACGATGGCGTAATGAGCGATACACCACAAGTGATCATTCGTTTCAAACCGGTGAAACCAGTGGAGCTAGAGATCGATCCTGACTTATTGACGTGGGACGACATGATTATGATTCAGGGCTTACAGGGCGAGGCTGAGGAGACAGTGTTACCTATGTTTAAAACACTTCTCTCTAAGCTAACCGGGCAGGATATTGGCGCTATGCCAGCACGCACAGTCACAGCGATCATCGGGCAATTGAAAAATATTACCGACTTGGCCACACCAAAAAACTGAGAATGCGCCTGTTCGCCCATCTGTGGACAGGCGCAGAAGCCCCGCTAGAATACATCAACATGCGATTTTATCGAGAGTTCGGTTGGACTCCTGAACAGTTACGATCTCAACGCTTGTCTGACATCCTGGCGATTATCGAGATATGGCGTGCTGAGGCGAAGGTTGGTAAATTAAAGGGACGGCATCACAGTGGCTAATGTCTTAACAATTCTACTGAAGGCGGTTGACGAAGCGAGCGCACCAATATCTGCGGTTGCCAAGAGCGTTTCACACCTTCACGATAACGGATTGGTGCCGTTGCAGCACGCCCTGGGCGTTGGACTGAAGGCCGCTGCAATGGGAGCCGTAGCCGGGCTGGGTGCGCTGGCCGGGGGGATCTGGAGCAGTGTTAGCGCTGCGTCCGATATGGAGCAAGCGCTGGCCGATATATCAGCCAGCATGGGAACGTCAGCCGAAGAGACCGCTCAACTCAAAGGTTTGATCGGCGACTTGGGGATGGATCCCACGTTAAAAGTATCGGCGACCGAAGCAGCCGCGGCGATTGGCACGTTGGGAACTGCCGGCGTCTCGGTGACGGATATATTGAATGGTGCAGCCAAATCTACCGTGCTGTTGGCCAACTCGACTGGGGCTGATTTTGCGTCTGCAGCAGCGATGGCCAGCGACACCATGAAGTTGTTTGGCATCGATGCCAAAGATATGAAAACAGCGGTCGATGGGATTACGTCGGTGACGGTTGCATCGAAATTCGGCATTGATGATTATCGATTGGCGCTGGCGAACGCTGGCGGAATGGCATCCGCGGTCGGGGTGGAATTTGACGATTTTAACACGGCCATTGCAGGGATTGCCCCGAAATTTTCGGGTGGTGCGGAGGCGGGGACTGGGTTCAGATCGCTACTGCAACGGCTGGTGCCACAAAGCAAAACGGCCACAGAAGAGATGCAACGGCTTGGCATGATTACGAAGGATGGCTCCAATCGTTTTTACGACGCCAATGGCAATTTGAAGAGTATGGCCGAGATTGCAGAGGTATTGCAGGAGACCATAGGCGGCCTGAGCGAGCAACAAAAGAATTCCGCATTGACTACAATTTTTGGTGCTGATGCCATGAATGCGGCGTTGGGGATTGCCGAACAAGGCGTGGTGGTTTATGCCGATGTCGGCGAGGCGGCGAAGGCGTTGGGCGTTAGTATCGAATCGTTGTCGGGGGCCGCTGCGGGCGGCATTACGGCATTTGAGGCGTTGCAAGTGCAAATGGCCAAGACGGATGCAGAAGAATCTGCCCGCAAACGCATGGAGACATTTAAGGGCAGTATGGAGATATTGGCTGGAACGTTCGATGCAGTGAAGATGCAGATTGGTGATGCTTTTTTGCCGATGTTCACAGATATGTCGAATCGATTCAGCGCGTTTTTAGCCAGTGTCGCACCACAAATACAGGAATGGGCTACGGCATTTGCGCAGAATCTGGAGGCATTGGTCAATTGGATTATGGCCGTTGTCGAAGATGGCGACACGATGAACGACTGGCTGACCCACATGTCGCCAGCGTTGCAAAACGTGGTGTTGGGTGTCGTCAACCTAGTGGACTGGGTACGCAATGCGATTGTGGTAATTCGGGACGTGGCGGCGCCGATCGCTGAAGCTATTAGCAAGTTTGTCAGTTGGAAGGATATTTTGGGTGCGGTGGCAATCGTGGCCGCATCGGCGGTGATCCCGGCGCTGGGGGCGTTTGTGACAGCGGCGTGGCCAGTGGTGGCGGTGGCGGCCACGTTGGTGGCAGGGGTGTCAGCCCTGCGCTATGCGTGGGAGAGTGATTTCAATGGCATTCGGACATTGGTGTCGTCCTCTTTGACGTATCTTCGGGATTTGTTTGGCCCGGTATTGAATACGATTCGCAACTTTGGCGGTGATGCGTTGCGCGAGATCGTGGCGTGGGCCAGTGGCAATCAGACGCAATTTACTGCAGTAACGCAAATCTGGAATCAGGTTAAAGCAACAGCGCAAGCCATGTTTTCCGACATGGTGGCGTATGTGCGCACCAACATTCCAGTGTGGTCAGCACAACTGGCTGAGTGGGGACGGGCGGCTTGGCAATGGGTGGTGGATGCCACTCAGCCAGCTTTGGGGAAACTGGCGGAGTGGGGCGGTGCGTTGCTGCGCTGGTTGGTGGGGCAGATCCCGACGTTAATTTCCACGATGTTACAGTGGGCCACAGCGCTGGTGACGTGGATTGGAGAATCGTTACCCAAAGCGATCGAACAGTTTTCTACCTGGTTGACCGGTATTATGAACTGGGGGAGCGGCACCGGGCGCAGTGCGTTTGGGCAGATGATTGTTGATTTTGGCGTAGCCATGGTGACACAGGTGGGGCCAGCACTGCTGAAGTTGGCCGAGGCGTTGTTGACGGCGTTGGCGCAGATAGTGTTGGCGGTGGCCGAGGGTGCGCTGAAGATCGGGTGGAGCATTATCAGCAATATTGCCCAGGCATTATTCGACTGGAAGGGGATTGAGGCCAATCTATCAGGGATACGGGATGGGATGATCGCCAATATTAGCGGTTGGACTGCCCCGATCCGGCAGAAGGCAGATTTGCTGGTGCCTGCGATTCGGGATGGGATTAATGCCTTTGCTAGAGACCCGGTAGGGGCGATTAACGGGGTGTTTGATGGGTTGAGCGGGGCGATCAATGGTCGGATTGATGGGTCGGGCAGTTTGAAGGATCGATTATTTACGGGCGCCCGTGACTCGGTGGTGCGGATGAAGGATGGATTTAACAGTGTGGCCAACGACCCGGTTGGTGCGATTCAGGCGATTGTGGGCGGGGTGGTGAGCGCCTTTAATGCGGTGATGGATGGATTTAAAAATCATGCAGGGGGGTCTGTCCGTGATTTGCTTGGGCGCATCAGTGGCGGGTTAACGTCTATTGATTTGGGTGCAGTGCTACGGACGGCACTGAATGGTTTGATCGACGCATTCAACGGGATGATGGATGGATTTAAGAACCACACTGGGGCGTCTACTCGTGATTTACTTGGGCGTATCGGTGGAGCGCTAACCTCGGTTGATTTGGGTGGAACGTTGCGCACGGCGTTGAATGGGATGTTGAATGCGTTTAATGGGATGATGGATGGGTTTAAGAACCATGCGTCGAGTGGGGTGCAGGATTTGATGGGGCGGATGCGCAGCGCCCTGGGCGGCGATCTTGCTGGTGGAATGCGCACGGCACTGCAGGGGATTATTGATGCGTTCAACGGCGTGATGGACGGATTTCGCAATCATGTTTCGGGTGTGATGAGTGGGATCGGTGGAAATATCATTAACGGGATCAAGTCAGGGATTACGAGTGGGTTGCATAGTTTGTATAACACGTTGAGCAGTATGGCCGATTCGATTCCGCAGTGGGTCAGGGATGCGTTGGGGATTAATTCGCCCAGCAAGGTGTTTATGGAGTTGGGAAAGAATGTGATGCAGGGCTTTACTCTCGGTATTGAGCAGCTTTCGCAGATGCCACAATTGGCGATAGCTGGGGTCGCCGACGGCGTGATCTCGACAGGCAATAGTGCGTTATCTGGCGGGACAGGCGGGACGACGATCAACAATACGCAGTCGCGCACAAACAATTTCTCGGTGAGCTTGGCCGGTGGCAGCGCAACAGATCCGTTCGAGACGACCCGGTTGCTGAATGCGCTGTATGGAGGTGCAAGTGCTTGATACGCTAGAAATTATTCAGCCGGATAGTGCCAGCACGACGTTTCGCCTTTCTGACCCACCGTTGTACCGAGTACATATAGACGGTGTGGGTATTCCGAATATTCAGCGGCGTACACAAGCGTTTGCAAACGATCATGGTGCGCTAGATTATGGTTTCAGGCTTGACCAGCGCGAAATTACGTTGCGGTTGTTTTATAAAACAGACACGATCTACGAAGAGGTAGCTGTTCGAGATTTGATTTACAGTGTGTTTATGCCGTTCATCTACCCTTTAAAGTTGCGATTGACGCGGCACGATGGCAGCGTCCGGCAGATCGAATGTCATGCTGTCGGGGTTACAGACCTACCAGAGAGTGAACGCCTCGGTTCCTCTTTGGCGTTTAATGTTCGGTTGGTGGCACCCAATCCGATTTGGTACGATCCTATACAGCGCACATCTGCGTATACGCCTGCAATCTTGACCGCAGGGTCGGCTAATATTGCCTTCCCGTATGGTGGCGGCTGGGAAGAATATCCCACGATTAAATTATATGGGCAATTGGTCTCGCCCTACGTGCAGATTCTTTTGGTTACGCCGGCGGGGACACGGAGTTACCAAATGAATTTATCGGGGACAACAATTGCAGCAGGGGATATTTACACGTTTGATTTGAGACCTGGCTACAAAACCGTGACCGACAATGCTGGTGCGAATCAACTAACAAAAGTGATTAGTTATGGTGGCGATATAACGGAATTCCGGCTGTGGCCAGCACCGCTGATGGCAAACGGCCAGAATGTGATTACCTTTGGCTGGTCAGCGCGGGATGCTTCGGGTAAGTTGGAACTGAGATACTATCACCGGTACGTGGGGATATAACATATGTTTTATCGATACATGTTACGGGTGGCGAGAAATATACCGGGAGGATACCCCGGTAGTACATTTACGGTGCTCGATGTGGTTGATCGCTTTATTTCGCTTTCGTACCGAAAGCGATTGAACGAGCCGGGCTATCTGACTGCGCAATTTGAGAGGGATGATGCCATTTTTGACTCGCTACAACTGGATGATGTGGTTCAGGTGGTGAGAGGGAAGAAAACCGACATCACTACGCCGTATTACAGTATGGCGAATTATATAGATTTTGAAGGGTTGTACCGGGGCGATGGCATCGAATTCCGCGATGGTGTCGATTTGCGGACGATCACATGTATGGATGGGATCGGTCTGATGCAGCGGTCGATTATTGGCTATCCGGCTAACAAGGGCGGCTATAGCTCCTGGCAAAACACAGCGGTGTCACAGATTGCCTATGATATTATTTATAGAAATATGGCCACCCCGTTACCCGTTTTTTACAATCGACTGTTGGCGGGTAGCGGGTACCGAATGGAAGCGAACTGGACAAACCCATTTGGATCCGTGATTAACTATAGCGCGGCATACAAGTCGGTTTACGACGCGGTGGCTGAGTTGGCGCAAATTGATAAATTAGATTTTTGGACTGAACTTATTTTTACAGGTGAAGGCTTTTTTTGTCGCTTGGCGCCTCTGGCAGGAACCGATAAGAGTGCTACGGTTCACTTTCACGTCGGTCGCGGCAACATGTTGCGACCGACGCTGCAGCGGCTGCACAACGAGCCAACGATAGTGCTGGCGGCTGGGCAGGGAGAGAGCGCCCAACGGGTGACAGTGGTGCGCCAAGCGGCGAATTATTCTCTGTATACCAATCACAGCGAGATGTTTGTGGATGCACGTCACTTGAGCGACACATCTGCGCTGCAGGCGTGGGGCGATAGTAAGTTGCAGGCAAAAGCATTTAAAAACCGACTTACTTATGAGGCGATGCAAACGTTGGATTGCGTGTATGGTAAGCATTATGTGATCGGCGATAAGATCACTGCGATTTATGCGGATGTGGCGCTGGTGCAGAAGATAGTAGGGGTGACAGTGACGGTGACACCAGAGGGCGAGCGGATTCAGTTGGAGTTGGTCGATGGATGATTTACTATTGCGGGCGATCAGTGAGTTGAACGATGTTCGTCGTCGGCTAGATGACCTGAGCACACGTGAATACGTTACGTCTCCATTGGGGCTAATTTCGGCGAATTGGATCGACGCTCCACTACTGGATACTGTCAATGGCAATCATTTCAACGATAATAGTACCACGCTTCCGGCAGGCTGGACGCAGGTGGTCGGGGCCGCACTGAATCGAACGAATGATCCAGTGGGCTTTTGGATGTTGGCTGGGAGTTCGTTTGGTGCGTGGAAGTTTCGGCGACAGTCGCCCTTCACTGTTGAGTCGCTGACCAGCAATGCTGCTAAATCATTTTGGATCGGGCCGATTCTTTTGCGAGACAGTGCCCTTTCGTCCGATTTAACCTATCACTTTGGGATTTATCGCAATAGCGGCGGGGTAATAGATGAGAATACATATATACGAGCGGAATTAAATTGGGACGCGACTACCAGTGTGTGGAGAGTGCGCGGCGAACGGAAAGACGGCACGACTGTGACCAGCGGGGCCTATACAACATTGGGGCGCTTCCCGGTTGCACCGCTTTGGTTTCGCTTGGTGGCGAGTAATACGACCAACAAGTTCGTACAGGTGCTGGTGAGCGGCATCAAACAGGCTGAGTTACGGTTGGAGTTGATGGCTACTGATATTGGATCTGGGGTGACATGGGGGCAGGTTTGGTGGCAATTCCATCTGGTACGTGGGGCTGGTAACCCGGATCTGGTGGCGATTGGTGGGATTGATTATAGCAATCATGTGTAATTGATCGCATTGTAAAAGAAATGAGCAAGAATGTTTCCTGGGAAACATCTAAAAATAAAAGGGCTGAGTATAGGAGTTATCTCCTATACTCAGCCCTTTTATTTGGTTGGGTCTTCTGGCTCAAAGAGGACGATTCTAAGCGTGCTTGGCGCATCGAAGACAATTTCAAAGGCGATGCGATAGCCATTAAAGCTGTAGGAGTAGAGATTATCGTCGATCTCTTCGATGTCGGGCTGCCGGGGGCCAGCCCGTAGATGCTCGATGGCTTCAGCGAAACGGGCGGCCTCGCCACGCGGGATGGTCGAGAAGAGGGTGCGGACACTGGCAACAAAGCGGATATTCCAGTAGGGTTCAGGCTGGTAATTGCTCATGTGCGTCCTTTAACTCGCTCATGAATTGCTCGAAGGATAGATCTGGTTCGTTGCGCCCACGGGCGCTGTGGGCGGCCTGCCGTGCGCGTTCGCGCCATTCTAGCTGGTTCACACGCGTTTCTAGCGTCTTCCATTCGCTCATCGAGAGCATGACGGCGACGGCCTGTGAGCGTTGCGTGAGGTAAACGGGACCACCTTCGCTAATTTTTTGTAACATGAGTCGTGTATCGCGTGCGAAACGGCTGATCGGTTCGATTTGTGGAATAACAAATGCCATCGGGTTGCTCCTTTTTGTATTTCACATCTGCTTGTGAATTTGGATATATCATACAGAAGGTGTGGCGCTCTGTCAATCTGGGTTATTGTAGCGCGCCTTCTGAAGTGTGGTTCGAGAGTGCTTCTCTCAATTGCTCCCAGCGTCGCGCATCGATATATCGCGCTCTCTCTGTGTCACTGTCGAGGAATCCCGCCCTCTCCTCAGATGCGTTTTGCTCGTGTAGAAACTGTGCGCCTAGAGCAAGCGCTGCGCAAATGTCGTTGAACTGTTCAGTGGTGAGTTGAAGTTTGATTTTATTGTCCATTATTGCCCCATTCACTAGCCGCCTAATTCATTTCTAGGTAGAACCCTCTATCTATCTACCATTTGTGTGGCAGATAGATAGAGTAACTTACGCTTCCATGAACGCATCTATAAAAACAACTTCTCTGCCAGCACCACGAACGTGATACACCCCAAGCACACGCTGACAATGGATGGAACATCACCGTTAGGAGGGTGCTTTACTTTGAAAAGGCAAGCCATCCATGCGTTTTCGGCTGTGATCGGTATGTACTTTTTCTTTTCCTCTTCCCAGCCGGCCATCTCCATATAACGTAGTAGGCGAAATGCAGCGATGGCAACAAGGAGGGCGGGAAGAATGGCGATTATTAGTTTTAGCGTTGTCATGAGGTGTTATGTTATTCCTGTACTATGTCGCAGTCAATAGTAGCCGTTGCATAGCTGGAAGCAGTCCAGCCAGCCGATCACATGTAACCGCCTCACCACTGCGCAGGGTGGCGAGGCGTTGGAGAAATCGCTCGCCCTCGCAGGCTGGGAAGGTGCGCGGCCCCACATAGATCGTGTCGATGCGGTTGCGGTATCCCCTGGCTACCTGTAGCGCTGCCGGGGCGTCGTCGGGTTCACCGTCGCTGATCAGAATGAATCTCATGCCTGGGGTGTCCAGGTGGCGACAGTAGGTTAAGGCGTTGGCTATATCTGTACCCAATATTGGCTTGGGTAACTGACCATTCGGAAAAAACGAACACATGCTATGAAATCCAAAAATCGCCAATCGTCCGGGTAATTCAGACTGTAGCGTTGACAGTTCAGCGCACGCTACAGTATAGCGCTCTTTGCCACCGGGGGCATCGCAGGCGGACATAGAGCCGGAGCAATCAACGAGAATGCAGGCATTGACCCGTAGCATTACCTTCGCCAAAGGTTGACCCGTCGCTACACTCCACTGTTGTAGGCTGCCCCGTGCTGGTGCAAGGGCGGTAGTTGGCGGGGCGGGGAGACGATGAAACTGGATCGCCTGATCGTTAAGTCGTTTGTCTGAAATTGTTCTAGTCATGATTATTTCACCTCGTAAAAACAAGTGTCACACGGTAGTGCTGTGGGTAAAGCCTGTAGAGCGGCGGGTGCTTGTACTACGACAGGTTGAACTTGGATAATCGGCTCATCCAACCAACTGGGCGTAGGCTGCCAACTCGGTTGGCACTCGGTAATTGCATTAGGGTCTTGCCCCCGATTGCGTCGGATATTGCGCTTGCGCTCGCAAAACCATTCGTGCATGTCGTCCTGAACAACCGTAGGATTCGGTAATATTTGGCGCTGATGACCGTCCGGTGTCTCTAGCAAGACCGCTCCATTGGCGAGTAACCAGAGTATGAACACGATCAACGGGATAATAACTATGCTCGAATTTCCTTTTAACATGTTGCCTCCTGTTCTAACCATAAACCAGCATCGTAGCGCTGGCGCTGTTCTTCGTCGCTAAGAATCTCGTAGGCTTGGCGCACCAGGGCAAACTCGGTGGCAGCATTGGGATCAGGGTTGATGTCGGTATGCCATCGTTTTACCAGGGTGCGATAGGCTTTACGGAGTGTATCTTCGTCGGCGTCATTGGCGACACCCAGGGCAGCGTAGAGGGTTTGGGCGTGGCTGGGGCGCCATTGATCGGGGTTGGCGTCTGCGGACTTGCTATTAGCAATCGGATCGGGATCCGCTTCCTCTTCTTCTTCAAACGCTGTTGTTTCTACTGCCGGTGGCGAGTAGGGCGGTGGAGGTGATGTTGGCTGTGGGGTGGCGGCCTGGCTGTTAGCGGACGGAAAGACTGTCATGTTGACAGGTGATGTGCGAGTTTGTGGGGCTGGTTGTTGGCGCTCACGCAGGAAGATCATTATGCCAATCTGCATGAGGATGATAGCCAGCCCTGCCCAAATTAGTGTGTTCATTATAAATTTCTCGGTTTGTGGTCACGTCTGGCGGTAAACTGTGACCAGTGATTGACTATGGATTGACTTGCCGGTTTCCTTGCGGTATGCCACCAGTGCGCCAACGGTTGACGATAGGTTGACAAGCGATGGCTCACTGGTAGACAAATGGTTGACGTTACAGGTAAACGTACTTGAGTAGGGCGCTGTAGGCGTTCTCGTTGCTCAATAGTTCGCGGGTGGCCGTTTCCAAAAGCTTGACAGCAATATCAAGTTCGTCGATCAGAAAGTCGAGTCCGTTGCGCCAACGACGTGTTTTACCGCGCTCGATGATGCCAGCATAGCGCAGTGCGGCGCAGGCCCAGGCCCAGCGGCGGCGGCTGACGCCATGAATCTCTTTCATTTGATCCCGGCTGGTATTGCCTTGGCTAAATGCCTCAGTCAATAGTGAGTGCGCATCCCGGATGCTGCGCTCAACTGTGATGCTGCGCCGGTCTTTCTTGGCTAGGCGGGACGACAATTGTTTGTTTTGCGCTCGCAGGGTGGCCAGCTCGCGGATCAACTGCTCAACGCTTGAATTACCGGTAATAGTTGGGTGTGTGCCGTTGATGTAGGGCTTCTCAACTGTTAGCATTTGTCTTCTCCAGCAGGTACAGATAGGTTTCCAGCGCCATGCGTTTGAGTTCCTGGCGGTGTGTGAGTTCCATGCGCTTGATTTCGGCTGCGGCGTCGATACGATGGCGCTCTAGCCCACTGGCGCTATGGCGATAGTCGAGCCAGGTAAAGGCGATGTAGCCGCCGATGGTGAGCGTTGTGAAAATCAACAGTGTCCAAACCAAGTTGATGTCGAAGGCGAGCATCAGGCCGATGCCCAGAATTGCCAAGATCACCGTCAGCGGGATACTGCGCAGCAACGTGGCTTGCGCACGATCCACGCCGCTGGTAGTCTCAGTAATCAGATTTTGGGCGGTGAGGGCCTGAGCGGTGTACATCTCTGGTAGCTCGGCTTCGGCGACTGGCATGGTGGGTGCCATCGTTACGTTGCGGGTTTTGCCCCGTTCGGTGATCTGGATGTGGCGTGGCGTGGGAACCAGGTGATTCATGGGATCGGCTCCAAGAGCAGGTTATTGAGCGATGTAGCGCAGACGATACGCCAGCGGTTGCCAGCCCTGTCGATGGCGATCGGAAACACCATGTTTTCTGGGGGAAACCTAGCGCACTGCTCTTGCGCTGGCGTTAACGCTTCGCTGGCGTTGTTGCTACTGAACGCGACGGCATCTTGCAGGGTGCTGCCCATATCGCGCCAGATGGCGACCAGGATCATGATGCCGGTCGCGACCAGGATGGCGGCCACCAGGCGAGTGAGCGTTGTATTGTTAGATCGCAGTGGCTTGACCATCTGTCACCTCCGTTGGTTCATAGTGGGGTGCGCAGGTGGCCGGGCTGGGCGGCGTATCGGGCGAGATGGGGCAGGGTAGCGACTGGTGCATAATCAGGGGGAGGTAGACCATGCCAAGTATTAGGATGGCGATGCCCGTCCCTGTGCGTGTCCAGGGATGGTGCCTGACGACACAGACGTGATTCTTTGGCTTCCAGTCTTTGCAGCGTGCGCAATAGATTGTGACTTCCGCGGCGTTGGGTTTGGGTGGTAAACTGTGAATAGTCATGAGTATGCCGCCTCCTGAGCGGCATGTTTGTGATTAGGTACGCTGGGGTGTCAGATCACCCCAGCGTACTGTTTTGAGGTAACTAGGTATTGACTGCCGGGTTAGTGGAAGGCGAAGTAAATCTCTTGATGGCGCAAGGCCAGTTCAAAGTAAAAAGCTTCCTCTTCAACGTTTTCGCCATCTCGTTCATCGACCTGGCGCATGGTGGCGGCCAGAACGTTGTGATTGGCGTCTTGGTACATGTGCCAGCGCATGTCCATCCAGTGGTTGGTGAAGGCTTGCCAGTTGGTGCGCTGGCTGAAGGCTTCGCCGGTCGGCAGATCGACGATGTAGCCATCATCTTCGGCTCCGAGAACCTGCTCGATGTACAACTCCGCATCTTCGCTTGGTCGCATTTCGCCGAGCGCCTCTTGTAACTCTATTTCTCGTATGTCCATGATAGGGTGTCCTTTAGTGAAATTGTCGTGTATCGGTCATCACGATCAGCGGTGGCTACGTGAGGGTGCAGTGTTTGGCTTGGTCTTTGATGCGCACCAGGGCGGCTAGGCATTGGTCGATTTCGGCAAGTCCATCGTCTTGTGCTTTCCCTTTGGGTACCCGTTCTCGCATCTTTCGTTCACGTTGTAATGCTCGCTTAATCGTATCGAAGTCGGTGCGAAGTTCGTCGAGTGTCACGATTCCTCCGTCTTTGTCCCGAAAAACTTGTTGTAAATTTTCCAGAACTCGTCCCGGATCGTTTTGTCGCTGCACTCCTCAATCAGGCGCAACATCAAAGCTCCGGTAACGTTGGACTCGTTGGCAAAATCATAGAGCAATGAGTTGATGCACGTAAGCCGCTCGTTATCGTCGTGATACTGGGTACTTAATTCGTTGTAGAGAAACACGTCTTCATCAGCATCCCAGCCTATTTGCCAGTAGGTTCGTTGGCTTTCACCAGTGCCGGGCTGGGCGGTTGGCTGGTGGGCGATCTTGTCGAGTAGGCGGCCGAGTGCCTCTAGATCCATGAGGTGCTCATTGATGTCGTTGTTGTAGCGGCGGGTGGATAGCGCGATACCCCACAACAACGTATCGAACGCCTCATCGATTGTTACGGCATTGGCGATGTTTGCCAGAGCGGAATACCCGCCATTGGTTGCCACAACCCGCCAAAATGCAAGGGACGACCAGTAGCGGCTGGCACTGAAGCGCCGGCGGGCGATGGTGTCGCGCGCTTCTTGCTCGACTCGTGCGATGAAATCCTGGGTTTGCTTGCGTTTCTGTTCGGTCTCGACCTCGCCAGGTGTTTTTGCCACACTGCCCGTTTTCTTGAGTCGTTGTTGTTTTTCGTGCCTAAAATTGTGGTCGGTGCAGCCCAGGCAGACGTGGGGGGCGTTGGTTGGGTCTGGGAGCAGGCCAGATTGACTGCGGTAGTCAGAGAAGGCGGCGACCAAGCAAGGGCAGTGTAGGCCGCACTCGTTTTGCTCGAAGAGCGCTATGTCAACCCCTGAGTTGACGCTGAATTCGCTGAATTTGTAGGATTCGATCTCGACTACCCGGCCTGGGCCTAGTGGCTGATCGGTGCCGGGCAAGCACCAGGTTTGGGCAGCGAGACGGGCGGCGGCAAGCTCGGTGTTCTTTGTCTTGTCGCTCTCGGCAGCAGACTTGACGTATTTGACGCTTCTGGATAGTTGTTCAACTGTCCAGTTTTTGTCTATGGCCTGCTTGGCCAGGGAAAGCACTTGCTCCGATGCATCGAGATCGAGCAGGGTGAGCAGTTCGCGCCCGTGGCGTTCGGTGAGTTTGCCGGTGATGATCTGTTGGCGTACTTTCTCTGGTAATTTGAGTAGGCGGATTTTGTTGGCCGTGGTGGGCCTCGACCAGCCAAAGGTGTGACCAGCTTCCTCTTGTTTCAGTCCAAACTCTTCGATCGCTTGTTGCAGGGTGAGGGCCTGCTCTATCGGGTTGATGTCTTGGCGTTTGGCGTTCTCGATGACGACGTTCTGCCACATCTCGAAGTTGTTGGCCGGGCTGAGCAGTAGTGGCATGGCGGCGTAATCGGGGTCGATTTGCCAGCCGAGCGGTGCTTCGTTGGGGGCAAGGCCGGTGTATTGCTGCACGCTGGCGAAGCCGTTGGCCAAGAGTTGGAAGGCCAGTAGTCGTCGGTGGCCGAACTTGATCTGCACCCGGCTCTGCTCTTGCTTCAGGATGTCTTGTAGCGACTTGGCATCGCCGTACCACTCGGCGCGGATGGGCTTGAATGTCATTTGCCCGTCGGTGTCTTCTTGCCAGTAACCCAGGCGAGCTTGGGGGATTTGCTGTAGCCCCAGCGTGGCGGGGCTGGCGGCTTTAAGCTCTTGGATGCCGCTGGCCAGTGCCATCAACGAATCGGCGTCGTAGTGCTGGCGTCGCTGATAGGGGTTGAAGAGTACCTTGTCCAGCGGCACACGCAAGATGGGCAGTGTTTCCTGGGAAACAGTTGGCGTGGGGTCACGCAGTAGGTCGAGCATCGTTTCCCTCCAGGGCTGCCAGCAGGACGTTGGTGATGCGCTCGTAGTCTTCGTTGCGACGCTGGTCGGCGTTTTCGCCCAGGCTTTTGCGCACCATGCCCAGCAGGGGCGGCATTCCGTCGCTGGTCATTTCGATTAGCCCCTGTTGGTGCGTGTTGGTTTTCTCTTGCACACCGGTGGCGATGGTGCCGAGGATGCGAACCGGTGCGTCTCGATGTTCGGCCTTGAGCATGGCGACGGTGCGTTGGATGCTGCGGATGCCATCGATGGCGTCTTCCTCCGGCGCTGCGCAGATGACCAGGTGGGTGGCGGCGCGCATGGCGTTGAGTGTCAACATGCCCAGGTTGGGCGGTGTGTCGATGAGGATGGGGCCGGAAAGGTGGGCCTTGCTCTGCTCGATGGCGTCGTGTAGGGCGGTGATGCGGCCCCAGCTGCGGCTGTGTAGACCAGCGGCGATATTTTCCAGTTCTAGCCCTGGCGACGGCACTAGGCGGCTGCCATCACCGACAAAGTGGATGGCCCTGTGTAGTTCGAGCATGGAGGGGATAGCGCCACCTAGCACCATGCCGATGTGCGTTTTGGGAAATGTGCAATTCAGTCGCTTGCTCAGGTTGGCCTGTGGGTCTAGGTCGAATAGGGTAGGCCGTAGTTGGCGTAGCGCTAGTTGCATCCCAATACGCAGGGTACTTTCGGTTTTGTAGACGCCACCCTTGTGGTTGACAAAGGCAAGGACGAAGAGCAGCCGAGTAAACAATGAATCTAGCAGTGCTGGGGTCATTCTTCCTCCTCTGGGCCGTTGATCGGCCATTGTTCGCCCTGTAGCGGTTCGGTGGCACCCATGTCGATGATGCCCGGTCGGGGGCTGTGTCCGGCGTCGGTGACGAGTTTGGCGATGCCGCCTTTGATGAGTTCGGCCCGTTTCCAGGCTGTATCGTAACGGCGGCGGCTGTCT
>JAYDZG010431514.1:0-13590 GCA_034509265.1 Microcambeva bendego | reverse complement strand
TATAAAATTGATATCTTGATATCCAGAGACCACTCCATTTTCAGACACCATAAGACTGCAAGCAAAAGATGAACCCGTTAGAGCCCATGAAAATCTAGAAGCTCTGTCAGCAGAGAGCAGAAAACACAAGTTCAGAGAAAGTGCTGAAGATCGGATACCTTGGTAAGAAAGAACAATTGCATTGACACTGACACTCTTGGGGAAAAAATACTTATAAGACTGTTGTGAGTATTACATGGAGTGTTACTGCTTAGTTGCTATAAGTATCAAATACTCAATTTACAGTGTCGTATCGGACGTAATAAAGTGATACTGAGCCGGCACAAACAATGAAGTACATAATAGCAGAAAAGCTAAGCTAAAAACAAAATACCTATTCAGTAATTGCATCCCACTGACAGTATATGTACATTTTGTTCTACATGTTTTGTCATGAGCTTTTCTCTATCTTTAAGCATGAATTCATCCCAGCCAGATGACGAGGAAACTAATCAGTGTGAGGGTGTATCACATAGGACTTTGGACGATATTTTTGTCCCAATGGAGACGGCTGATGATTCATTCCAAGAGTGGTCAATGGCTAGAGAGGGCAAATCTAAGGAGAATACTCTTTCAGATACACAAAATACTTTAAACGAAGAGCCAACAAAGGTGGGCTTTATTATAATTCTAACATACTGTATATGTATATCAGATCAGTTTGTGTTTCACTAAAAACTGTGTTTTCTAAACCTGTAATCATGCAGATGGAAAATTCTTTGGTAGTTAACAGTACAACTTTTACTGGGACAGGAGCTTCAAAGGAAAATCCATCTTTGTCAAAGGGGACAAAAGCACCACCCACAAGGCGAGGTAATATAAGTCAAAACCTCATAATGACTGACAGAAATGTCTTCACAGCCTGGCAGCTGTGGATAAAATATTTGTATAATATTTGTATATTGAGGAATCCATGGCCGGATAGTTAGAGAAATGGGCTTGTGATTAGTTGTGACCTGTCGGCTCTGGTAATCGAACCGACAACCTTCTGAAGTGCCCTTGAGCAAGGCAGCTAACCTCTAACTGATTCTCGGGTGCCATGGCTATGAATGCCCACTGCTCTGGTTATGTGTGCTCACTGCTCCGTAGTGTTCACTAGTGTGTATGTGTGTGTTTCACTACACAGGTTGGGTTATAATGTGGAGGGCAAATTTCACTGCACAGTGATGAAAAGAGTATTCTAAATTCTAAAAGAAAGTTCTAGGGTCATATTCATCAAACATCTTAGAGTACCATTTTAGTTTTAAATGCTGAGAATTTGTTACATTTAGTCCTACTCAAACTTAAGAATAAAAGAAATTCATCAACCTTCTCAAGTCTAAGAATCACTCCTACCCAGATATTTAAGAGACCTCCTAAGTGGTTAGTAGAGGGCGACTCTGAGGTTAGGGAGACGTGTGCGAACGTTCTGGGATCAGAAGGATGTCCTGACTTTGTTTAACGATGACCTTCCTTTCCTCGATTAACTCCACTAATAATAGTATCGGTTCTTCCCTCCAGTTTGGTTTTCATATTTTTATTAACCACACACCAGTTTCAAGTTATTTGCCAATGAATTGGGAAGATAAGGAAACATTTATTTTTGATTCATTGCCAATCTATCTGTTTTGTATGATTTTGTAGATTAATGTCAAAATATACACTCACATTGAACATTTAACTATTCACTGAGATATTTCTAAGATATTTATATATTCTTATACAAGTTGATTCTTCAGTGATTGGTCACTTGCAAGTTACGTCACTTAAAAATCAGTTTACAGCACATAGTACTGTCATCATTTAGCTCTGAGGCCGATAGGATTCAGTCCTACACTTCACTAAAAGTGTGAGTAAGATGCTTAAGTTAATTAACTTTTAAGTGCAGCTTTCAGCAAAGAATTGTTTTACTCGTAATTCGACTCTTAGCAGTGCTCTTAGGAGTAATTCTAAGGCTCTTAATGAAAACAGCCACTGATCTCTTCAGCCACATAAAATGCCTAGGGACAAAAACTACATTTTTTAGACCTTGGCCACAAGCCTTTGAAAAAGGTAATTAAATTCACGTGTAAACCACAGTGGGACTAGATTGTATAGAGTATAGCAGAAAAGAGTTAAAATGCATTGTTTGGATTGCCTGGGTCATGTAAAAATCATGGAAATAAGAAAGCAGATAGGCCCTATGGGATCTAATTTGGAAAAATATATTGCCCCATAGGAACTTAAATCAACCAGTTAACCAGTTTTACTACTACTATGTTCGAAAACGGACAGTCATGGCCTAGTGGTTAGAGAACTGGGATTGTGATTGGAAGGTTGCCGTTCAAATCCCAGAGCCGAGAGTTTACGACTGAAGTGCCCTTCAGCAAGGCACCCAACCCCCACTGCACCGGGCACGTGTGCTCAATGCCCCTAGTGTTCACTAGTGTTCACTAGTGTGTATGTGTGTGTTTCGCGGCACATATTGGGTTATAATGTGGAGGACGAATTTCACTGTGTGTAAAAGCACAGTGGTGAAAAGATTATTCTAAAAACCAAACAGGTGTTCTTTATTGTTTATTTGCATGTGCTTGTAGTATGCATTTTCAGGACTTATGCAACATTGTTTCTTATTTTTTCAAAAGTCAAGCTACAACCTAAAGTTGTGGGAAGGACACTGGTTAAATATGACTCCTCAAGAACTCTTCAAGTCATGGAACAAAATCCATCCACCTCTTCACAAATCATTTTGAATAAATCAAAAGCTGAGCAAAATGGGACATTACAGGTAAGATACATTGACATATTTATGTATGTATGTGTGTATGTCATCCTTTTTCATTAATAACATCTTAATCTCTGCAAAAGCTTCTAGCTCGTTTAGGTTGCTTTTAGATTTTATCCTGCAGGAACTTCCCTTAAATCCCACCAAAGATTTCCAATTGGATTTAAATCTGGAAACTTCAGGATATCCCAGAACTAATTCCTTGACCCAGCGTTTTTCAATCCTGACTCCATGATTTCCTTTCCTGTGTCCAGTCAACACAAATCATTGTAGCTCAGCAGTTAAAGTACAGCACTACTGAATGGAAGTTTACTGGTTCAAGCCCCACATCTGGTTCCCACTGTTGGGTCATGGAGCAATACACACTGTGGGAAATTTGGATGTTCTTTTTGTGTCTGCATGGGTTTACTCACACAGTCCAGAGAAATGTGAGGTGAACTGGAAATATGAAATTGTCTGTGACTGTGTTTAAAATGAAATCACGAGTAATTGTGTTTCCTGTCATGATGTCATAGTTAATGTTGTGTGCATTAACTATTAGTCTTTTTTCAGCGAACAATGGCAAACATCCCAAGTGAGCTAGAGACTGCTAATAAGAAGTCACAAGATAACAAAAGAGCTGGGAGCTTAGGTAAGAAGTCACTACATGTGACTGGTTGCTTGTACAATATTGGATCACCAAGACAAATTGTGCATATATAAATAGCTATGTCAAAATCACCAAAAATACCATCATTTTTCAGAACCTTGTAAGTTAAAACAAGTCCAGAATTGTCCAAGTGAAGCTGAATTATCCAAAGAACCTAATGATGACAGAGAGTGCTGTGAGAAATCAACCAACTCTGTACCAGGAGAAACTACCATCAAAGAAGACATGGATTCAAGCTCAGTATATAAAGACAGGTCAGTATTGAAGGCTCACTGTCGTCATGCATCTTGATATTTGTTTCCGTTTGTAATTTGATAAAGCTAGTCGAGAAGCCAAAACATTTTATAGCTTAAAAAGTATTGTTCAAGTACCTACACGTGTGCCACTGTTGCCCACATAAACAAGAAACCTTGCCCTCAATATCTAACATTGTATTCAGACATGTTTGTCTCGTTAGGGTTTTGATGTCATGTTGTAAATCTGGTTTAATTCATGACACAAATGGTAGTTATGATTTCATCATTTCACAATGTTATATCGATCATGGACAATTTTGTGTTTCCAATTAATCTCATTTGCATGTTTTGACTGTGGGAGGAAAACTGAGCACCCGTAAACCAACGCACACACAGAGAACATGCAAACTCTACACCGAAAGGACCCAGACCGGCCTGGACTCCTCATCCCTTGAACCCACTGCTACCTACTTACCCACTATGTCCACCCCAGGGATTTTTGTAAAGCAGTTCAGAAAAAAGTGCCCTCTCTGGAGTTTGCATGTTCTCCCCGTGTCTGCTTGGGTTTACTCCGGGTGCTCCGGTTTCCTCCCACAGTCCAAAAACACGCAAATGAGATGAGCTGGAGATACAAAATTGTCCATGAGTGTGTTTGATGTTAAACTTGTGAACTTATTAAATGTGTCTAATGAGTCAATGAAACTACTGTGTGTCATGAATGTAACCAGAAGTGTAAAACAGGACATTAAAATGCTAATAAACGAACTTTACTTATTATGTCCTTTAGTTCTGACTCTTTCCCTGTGGACTCTGAGGAAGCTGATAATGAGTGTGGTACTGTTTCTCACATGGTGTTGGAAGACGTGTTTGTTCCTGTCTCGGAAAAGATGGATGAAGATGAAGCCAATAACTGGCCGATATCAACAGACAGAGCTGCAAATCAAAAACTTAATTTTACTTTTAATACATTTGAGGATGCCAGTGAAAAGGTAGGACATTTTACTGAATCCCCCCCAACCCCCTAATTTATTGCTGCTTGCACGGCGTTCAGTCTGACACACCCACCATGACACACGTCTGACCAGTCCAACCTTTATAGCACCCGGTATCGTACAGGGGAGCCACTCTAGGCTCCATATGACTCCCCACACAGTTGCATAGATTCTTGGAAAATGGAATGAACCACTATGCTGTGCTATTTTTTGTAATAGCGGGCGGCACAGTGGCTTAGTGGGTAGCACTGTCGCCTCACAGCAAGCAAGTCCTGGGTTTGATCCCCAGGTGGGTCGGTCCAGGTCCTTTCTGTGTGGAGTTTGCATGTTCTCCCCGTTTCTGTGTGGGTTTACTCCGGGTGCTCTGGTTTCCTCCCACAGTCCAATAATATGCAGCCAGGTTAATTGGAGAGACAAAATTGTCCATGACTGTGTTTAATATAAACTTATGAAAAGATTAACCTTGAGTAATGAATAACTGTGGGTCTGTCAATAATGTAACCAAGAGTGTAAAACATGATGTTAAATCCTAATACATAAATAATTTTTTTAGCAGCTTTATTTTCTTTAATTTTTATGTAATCAGGGTGAATTTTGGGTAATTTTGGTCATTTTAAGATACAAGTGAAACCTAACTGTTGTTTCTAGTGTATTTTTGCATCTTGCATAAATATGATATAGTTACAGAAGGTCAGTGAACACCCGAGTTAGTCCTGCCTACATGCCTACGATTTTAGTTATATTTTAATAAAATAATAATCTATCATAACAAAGAAAAAAAGGTGTCAAATGTGACCTTTGATTAATTTTTTTCATTGCTTCTAGAGGGATTTCTCCTGCATGTTTCTCTGCTTCAATCTACACTGATGGAGCTGCCTGTCTTTCTAATTATACAAATTTATATTACTAATGTTATTGTGTAAATTGCACGTGAGAAATGCTGAGTGAGTAACATTTTCAACATCTTTACAGGAAAGGGTCACTGAAGATCAAAAACAAAAAACATCATTGTCAAAAGGGACTAAATCACCCAGCAGAAGTAGAGGTAAAAAAAAGTTTGTTACTGTGTTATGGTCTATTTAATTAAATTGTGTTTCCACAAAACAACCCCGGATTTTCATTGAATAAATAAATACATTATCTATTTGTGTGTCAAGGCAGTTGATGATTCATCTGCATATTTGATTTGGTACAATTTCACACTGAATGCCTTATTTGAGCTTGTTTATCCGGGCTTGTAGTTGGCACTAAGGGTGCACTGATGTCGCTGCCCAAAGGTCAGGTCAGAAATATAGATAGAACATATGCTTAAAAGTAAAGCCAGCATTGTCCAGCCATATACTGGCACAAATGTCTAGGTCTGAGGGTTAACTACCACTGCACTGTTGTGGCATTTAAGAGAAAGCAATTGTTGATGTTAACACTTCAGACCCAAAGTTTAAATACACATGTATTGTGTAATGTAACGGTCAAAGTATAAAATATAATTTTGTCCATTGAGTCCAACAGATTTACAGAAAAATATAAGAGACCACTTCAAAATGATCAGTTTGTTTTAGTTTATAATAATTTCAGGGTGTGTGTTTGACCAAAATAAGCAGTCGGGTTTCATTCTATTAACTAGAAAATTGTTGTACACCTTCATTCCTAAGCTAACCTAATAACATTTGCCTTAACTTATTTACTTAAACAAGAATATTGAATACAGATATTTTATAGACAAGTACCTTTGATTGAATTTATTAATAAAGGCATACAATTGTTTATAATTTCTTGGGGTGTGTGTGTGAACAAAATGAGCAGTGTTTTTTTGGACTCATTTAGCTGAAAACCTTTTTATTTTAAAATTCACAAAAATACAACATATATATTTATTTTGACTACTTTTATAAATAGGGCCAGCCGTAGCCCAGTGTTTAGGGTACAGGATGAAGATCGCCACTGCCAGGCAGCTGCTGTTGGGCCCTTGAACCAGGCCCTTAACCCTCATTGCTCAGACTATATACTGTAACTGTACTGTAATTGTACTTAATTTTCAATTACGTTCATATTCATTAGAATGATGCTACTGTGACGGAGTAAAACCATCCTCATGTTCTCTCTCCACATTTAATGAAACCAGCCCACTTTTAGATTAATTTGTTTTCACATTTTATTTATGTTTCTCTGATTTCTATCAAGCTAAACACCATGTAAAAAGGACTGATTCAGAAACTAAGGAAGCACTGGATGCAGTGCACCATGAAGAAAAATTACAAAATGTTCATCGTATCACACCATGTACCATCAGGCTCTCAAAATGGTAGGAAACGATTTTTGTACATCCTTATTCAGTCTATTTTATTAAAGATTCCCTTTATTTTATTTTATTGTATTTGAAAACACAGACAGTTCTTTTTCTGTGTTGTTCATTAGTACTCATCTGCTTGAGGCCACGGATAAAAAGAAAGCTGCATCTCCAAAGGTATAGTCTTTAATGGCACTTGACAATAATCAAATATTTAGTGTTGCTAAATTAAAGTAGCACAAATTATATGGTGATGTTTAAAACACCTGCAATAATGTGTGTTACTAAACCCAATAATTCCGTGACCTTGACCAGGATAAAGCGGCGATTAAAAACATGAACGAATATATATATATATTTTTTTCATTTTGAAAGAAAAAGAATGTGATATTTGTTTGTTGTCTTAATTAAGAGTTTGGACCGTGAGGTGCATGCTAATGTTTTTAATAGTGTATTTTTCGAAATGTTCTAAATAAATATTGTATTTAATTATAGGCCACAGTTTCCAGTTCATTTACACAATCTGGTGAGTCAACAAAGACAACAGCAGTGGAAGAGGGGAAAATAAAGGAGCCAGAATCTAAGAACAAATCCCCTTCAAGAAGAAGAGGTAGAGAATAATACAGCCTTGTTGAGTGTTATTTTGCTTTAGATTGGTGATATTTGTTATTATTTTAATAATATATTGCTGCTACTATTATATAATATATAATGATAGCAGCATTATAGTATAGATAATATATTGATATAATATTAGTCATTTATTAATAATAGCAACAATACAACATATACCTATTGTTACATACCTAACATTGTTGTTGTAAGTCGTGTCTTGTAAAATTGTGTCTTGTTGTCTTTCTGATGTTTGAGGTACCAAACAGAATTTCCTTGTACCATGTACAATGACAATTAACTTTTCTTTTTAATCTTTTTAATTCACTAACAAACTACAAAGGCTTCTGTTTCCAGGCAAGAACAAGGAGTTCTCAAAAAAGGATCCACCCTGTTTAGGACCTTTGCAAATGGTTCCCGAGACGCGTCAGTTAACTATATTGAATTGGGCAAAGAAAATACCAGGTCAAACTAAAATGAGAAACTCAAATGAGAAATCCAAAGAACATTCAGCACGGGTTCCTGTTGTATGTGAAGACCAACTCGCTGCTGATAAGACTTGGTAAGTCCTGTTTTCAATTGGGGTTTTTTAAACCATGTAGATTAGTCTAATGTTTGATATTCATGTTTTCAAGTTTGAAGTCACAAGATGCAGAGCAAATTAAAAGTGTTTCTACTTTTGTGTCCATTTCTGAGGACACTGACAAAGCAAGCTGCTCTACCAAGTTACATGATGTAGGTTTAATCCTTGTTTTGTAGTTGTTGTTGTTGAATTGACTCCTTAACATTTAAATAATGGATTATAGTTTGTATTTTCTTTGTAGGAGAAACCACCAACCAGACGCAGAGGTTTTTATTTTATTTCAACTTTCAATCTGAATCTCTTTCTAAAGTGTGTCATACTGTCAGTCAACATTTAAAGTGTCCATTTTCGGCCCGCCTTGGTAGATCAAAATAGGACCTACTTGTCAGTATCTGGGAATTTATTGTATATTTAACTGTGTAATAATTTAATACGTTTACCTGTTTAAAATTATAACTCTAAGCTGCAATACATTATCTGACCACAATTTTACACAAGACAGTGGAGAGGGGAGCTCCTGTCAATAGGGATAAAGTGACACATGACTATGCAAGGCTCAGTGTTGCCACCAAAGTTTGTTGCAGATTGGCAAAGGAAACACACCCTTTTTAAAGATTTTTGGCTGGAAACCACTGCTGCAATCTGGTAAACCCTTAATTTGGCTCTCCATGTGTTTCTTTACAGATTTACATTCGATCCATTTGAAACCATAGTTTTATTTAACAATAAAAACATAAAATATTTTAATTGAACGCAATATTAAAACATAGCTTTTTAGTTTTGGCTCGTGGCCCTTTATTGAAGTTAACTTTTGGTTCCTTATAAGGAATTATTTGGTCACTCCTGCTTTATACCATATAATGTATTTTTGATAAATCTACTGTAGTTTCTTTATCTTTTTGTTTAGTGTAAATATTAAGAATTGTATCTTCCCATACCTGACTTCCTTTAATGTATCTTAAAGCCAAACTACAGGTAACCCCTAGTCTCTTAAAACGGAATCGTGCCAAAGATGAAGATGGCAACATCTCAAAATCTGATCAGCCAAAACATACCCAGTTCACTTTGCCAAGCTGTCAGCAGGCCAGGGCAACTGAATCTCTGGAGTCTGATAAGCAGTACACACAAGATGTCTCCAGTACTTCCAGAATGGAATCAAACTCTGAGAGTAAAGAAAGCACTTTGATGCAGAGGGGTCCTCAGTCTCCTAAATCTCAGGATCTTTGGCCAAAGGTTGTCCTGTCTCGCATTAACTTAAGCCCTGGGCAGCGTGGTTCCTGCTCTGACTCTACCCCTATATCCACTCCAGCCAGGATGTCAACTCGCACAACCCAAACAATAACTGCACAGGTAATGATTATGGTAAATATTGAGTAATAGATAATGTTTGGATTTTATTTAGAGCTTAACTTTGCTACATGGTTCAAGGACAAAGCATTTTACAAATACATTTGACTTGACTTGAATTAAATTCTTCAAATGTTTTGTAGTTCCAAATAAAAAAATTAATGTAACTACCATAAAAATATTGCTGATCGGCATTTGAAGCAAATGTGACATTTGAAGAGTCTCTAATCTAAAGAAAGGATACATATTTACTTTGAACAGCCCTCTCAATTGCTACTGAACCCCGCCCAGTTTGAAATGACACACTGATGTTTCCTACCTCCGAAACGTGAGCAGTAGCCGCCTGCATCTTTTCAGATTCACAAGGCGAGTTCATATGCCATTAAGCCTTGTGCACAGAGAGACACACCCTGATCAGCAATATTCCTCTAATCTGTGCAGACATAATTGCATATCCCTATCAATCATTTCCCTTCCTTCGATGAACAACAGCCAAACCTTTTTCATAGTCACCCAGCCTCGCCAGATGGCATTCTAAATGTCCAGCATAAATGACTTCACTGTTTTGCTACATGAGGCTGAGAAATCCCATGTATTTTAACTGCATTGATAACTTAGAGTTTCATCAATTTTTGTCTCATATCTAGGTGAAGGAGTCTCCTGTCACCAAACAGCCTGGCTCACCAACTTCCAGTGAGAATTCTGATGATCCTTCACAAGTATCTCAGTTCTTCTTCTGTGATATCTTCACTCAAGTAGATGATGATGATTGAATTAGGACTTTTAGTAATACAGGCAATGCCGATTTGATGATTTAATTCCTCTCAATGTGTGTCTCACCTGTGTTATGGTAATATATAGAAATGATTTTTCTCTTTAATGTAATACTGTAGAATAGCTGATATCAGGAAGATTAAGTGTAGAAGTAAAAATTGCATCAGTTCGACTTGGCCATTTTAAATTTATTTCGAATTGCTAATACTTGTTTTATCAAATAAAAATCACAACCTATTTGTTCAGTGTATATGAATATAACACATGGACAGCTAAATGCACAATTTACTAGATTTGGAGCATGCAGTGACTGTCCAAATGGTTACCAAGTGTTCAGACCTTTAACCTACAGGTTTGTTGTGGACTTGGCCTGGGAAGCTTTGTTAAACATCCAAGAATACTTCCATCGTGTCCACTTTTCTACAGCTACAATTTGTCAGCTGTAGTTGGATAGAGCAGGCAAACCTGATGCTTGAAAAGCAAAATCACATTTAGACAGTACATGTTTCCCATTGTTATGTGAAGGCATTTATTTGCAATTTATTGTGGTCAGTTTGTCTTCTGTTGTTGGGGCAAGGTTGGTTGTAGTTGAGGTGAGTGTAGTGGTGTTCCAGAACCCTGTTCAACTCATGCACACTGCAGAGGTGCTTACACAGCATTTGAAAACCCCACCCACATAGTCTGATCTATGCCCACTAGTACGCACCTTACAGAATCACAAATTATCTTATCTTATTTGAAAAGGTAGCCTAATATTTGAACTGATTAACTGGGCAGAGCTGGGATGTTAGTTATCAATATTATTGAATAAAGTAGTAATAAAAGCTTCCGTTTAAGTATTTACTGACTGCTTCAGGACTTCAGTTTTAAGGAAAATTAATTGTTTTAGTTCTTTATTGGTACAGGAGAAAATCCACACAGCACTACAGATCCTTAAGGCAGAGATAAAGTTTAGAAGGCTGATTTATTTATTAACATTGTTTTATTTTTGGGTTTCAAAAAATTATAAAATATTATTTCCTTGACATGAAGACTTGCTGTGTTTATTAGTTTTAACACACGTTCAATGAATGACTGTTGGTACAGAATGCTGATAAAAATATAACATGTATGTGTACTAGAGGCAGATGCCTTGTTTATTTCTTATTTATGTTGAAAGAAATGAACACCTGGATCTGTGTTGAAGCTGCTATTTTTATGTTGATAATGAATAATTTCTAGCAGATGGTGTGGTATGAGAAGAGAGTGTACATTTTAAACCAGTATTTTCAAAAACTGATTAAAATGTTTTAGCAATACAGAATACATTTTCATTTGTGTCTTTGACATTAGTTGAACTTTGAAGTGAGTTCGAACAGCATTTTTTGTAAACGACTAACATGCCAGCTGAAGCTCTTTGTATAATCTAGGAGTGATGTGACAATCTGAACAATTTAGTTATTCTGTATTGTGTTCTCTGGTGCACCTTTACATGGAGATGGAAGAAACACCATTTTATTCTTTTTTTTTACCTACCAGCAAAATATCTGATGGGAAATTCATAATCACAGTGTCTTAATAGTTTAATTAATTTGATGATGATTCTGCCTTTAAAATTATTATAAACATTATTTAACATGTTTTGTTTATTCTGAAACAATGAACGATGTCTGTTTTGGAATATTTATCAAAACGGGGTAGTTGTAGCTTCATGGTTAAGGTACTGGCCAGTAAGCAGTAAGGTCACTGATTTAAAACCCACCACTGTCAGTTTGTTACTGTTTTGTCGCATTATTGAGTTTGCATGTTTTTTTTACGGCGGATGACATGATGCTGTCACTTGCTGCTGTGATGCTGTTATTTCCAAAAAATTGTGACCGAAACTGGGAAAAGTAACTGCTGAAGTGCTCTGTTGAAATGAAAGCTAAGTACAGGAAGATGCTGATCGTATCATTTTATCAATCAGGGAATAAATTCCAAATCCCTTTTCAAAACCACAGAAGTGGATCTGAATAACTAAATAAATCCCCCTGCAAACAAGACTAACTGATTTTATGTAACTGTATCCCATGGGTAGGTGTGTAAAAATAACATTTTGTTTAAGTGCTTATGTGAAATTGATTCTTTGTAAAAAAAAAATAATTGGTGCACCCCTGGCTTACACTGTTAGTCAATTTATACAATGGTAAAATGTATGCTAAATGCCAAAAATTAAATGTCAAGAATATTCATCTAGATTTTGTTTATTCACGATACATTTTTATTAGTAATGTTTAACCTATATTTAATCAGTCCAATTGTTCAGTTCAGTTCATTGTCTTTAACACCTTATCCTAATTAGGGTCGGGGAGGGGTGCTGGATAGAGAGCCAGTCCATCGCAGGTACCTACAGAAAACTTCAGTGTCTTCCATCAACCTGGTAGCATGTCTTTGGACTGTGGGAGGAAACCAGAGTACCCGGAGCAAACCCACGCGGACACTGGGAGAACATGCCAACTCTACACAAAGGACCAAGATTGCCCCACCCAGAGATCGAACCCAGGACCTTCTCACTGTGAGGCGACAGTGCTACCCACTAAGCCACCATGCCACCCATTCAGTAAAAAAATTTTTGTATGCAATAATAATGTAATTGATACAATGATAAGCACAATGTCGTTACCTTCTCTTGCAGCGAAATGCATTATTTAAAATCATCTATCACCAACTGGCTGCTTGGAATGTTTCTACATCTGTAATTTAGTAAAGGGGAAACTATGCTCTTAGGCTGTCCCTCTTTATTTGAGCTTGAAAACGATTTACAAGATTAATGCTTCAGTGAAATGTCTGAAGATACTCGTTTACAAAACTTGGAGGTCATCTGCACAGTTTTAGTCCTCGCCATCGTCAACCCAAATATCGCCATTATGGGCGGTTCCGTTTCTAACAGTTTTGATAGGCTGAACTTTCAAAAGGCGGGGCGTCCTCTACAAAGTATTCAATGAGTCATTACGTTAGTTTTGGTTTTAAGAACCGACTCCTAATATTGTCATTAATTTAATTTTTATACTATACTGCATATTTATATTACCATATGGGGACTCCTGTTTGCTTTTGCATTTTAGCATAAACTATTTAACTACATCTTAGTCTTAAAATAAATATCCATATATTACAATCCAAGTTTGTTTCTGGAAATCAATTATTGTTAAAATACTATATCCATACACCAATACTATTTCATGATTCGTGTTATACATAAAAACAACTCAAAATAATTTAAAGTAAGGAAATGTATTAGAAATCATTATTCACAGTGATTCAGTTCATGTTAAAGAGCCGACTTATAGAACCGACTCATTCGTTAAAC
>JAYDZG010428403.1:0-13625 GCA_034509265.1 Microcambeva bendego | reverse complement strand
AGATTCTGATTGAACATCTCTGTCAGTGCTGCTGGGTTCAGTGTCCATTCTGTAAAGCCATCTGCACCAACACGATGAAGGATCATGATGGAGATCACAGTGTCCCCTTCCACAGAGTTGATGGAATCAAAGGTTGTTACTACAAAAGTGCAAAAAATCTCAGCACTGATTTTTGCACTATTGCAATACAAAGTAATGGATGTTTTTATCCATGTCATGACATAGATAGACTAGTTTATTACAAATCGTACAGATCCGCTGGAGGAGAATATGCTAAGTGGAGCATCACCCCTGATAATTCAGAGCTCATATACTGGAAGTGGTTTGTGTGCAGATTCCAAACAGACCTGGAAGAACACTACAACAAAACATTTCAGGGAACTAGTGAAATATTTACTAAATGGAGAGAATACACAAGAACACAAGCTGTTGAGAGTTTGGATGACTACATTTGAAAAATTGTAATTGTGCTTTTACCTTTGTGGACATTTTTTTTAAATAAACAAAGAGGCACAAGAAAATAAAACAAATCTACATGAATGGAAAATATAAATGTAAATGTTAACAGTTGTCATAATGCATAATGCATAAGCTTTATTACAATATCTTTATTAAAGTTAAGTGTTTGTTAGTGTAAAGATCACTGTACACACAAACACACATAAAAATCAACTAGTCAGTGGCCTCAGTTTCAAGTGCAAAATGGGGTACATGTAGATGTGGAAAGTAATTATTTACATTTACTAGTTTTATTGTAATTTTGAGTATTTTTTGTGTATTTGTACTTTTTAAAGTAGATTTTACAAACTGTACTTTTAGTTAAGTATGTTTTGTACTAAGAATTGTAATTTATCACATTTTAAATCTGTTACCAAAAAAAACATTTTAAATCTGCCCAAATGATCAGAAAGCCACCTAAAATAACACAAGATTTAATAAATGTAATTAAATTATAAACCAGTTAATTCAACATTTTTCGTCTGGAAAATGGAAAGAAAGAAAAAAGCTTAGCCCATGCCATCTAACTTGAATCACTGTATTGATGGGTGTCACTATGTTGTCTTTTGGACTGGAAATAATAACCTGTCAATCAAACTTTTGATAATGGTTGAATGTAGCAGGTAGGGCCTACTTATGTATCAGCCGTTTTAAAAACAATATATTTTTATATTGAGCCATCAAAATGATTACAAACCAGTTCAGTTCATGCGCAAGGCACACAGTAACACCCTGGAAGGGACGCCAGTCCATCACAGGTACCTACAGGACAATTCAGTGTCTCCAATTAACCTGGTAGCATGTCTTTTGACTGTGGGAGGAAACCGGAGTACCCGGAGGAAACCCAGGCAGACACGGGGGAGAACATGATAACTCCAAACAGAAAGGACCTAGATCGCCCCACCCGGGGATCGAACCCAGGATCTTCTTGGTGTGAGGCTGTTAAATGTTTAAATGTTGAATCAACATGTTTTGAGTATATTATAATCTATTGGGAAATGGATATCCACTTGTACTCTAAGCATGACACAGGGGAGACCCTCCTAAGTAATGTTTACACAGAGTACATTTTAAATGACTTACTTTTTACTTGAGTAGATTTAGACTAGTAACTTTACCAGTACTTAGGTAAAATTCATCAAAGTAATATTACTTTACCTACCTACAATATTATAGTGCTCTTTCCATCTCTATGTAAAAGGGTTTCAAAGGTTACAAAACAGCAATAAGGCTACTGCTAGTAAGCACACAATGTTTATGTGTATGGTATGTATAACTTCTAAAATAATTATAGTGTGTTCCAGTTACCCGTAAAATGGTTGCACTCTCACCCCAGCTTCCAAACAAGCTGGGATGAGAGAAGAAATAATTATTTTATTTGTATTTAAATCGAACATTGAATTTTAACTATTTGTGTAAGGATCTGTGCATGGGGGGGCTCAATCACTAACCATGAGGTGCTGTGGTATGGAAGTAAATCTGTAATCAGGTTGTAAAATGTACTGATTTCTCTGGTCCAGATGTCACGAGTGGTGCCGTATTCCTCCACACACCACTAGAGTACTTACAGAGGTTTGTGTCAGAGGTCATGATCCAGGCTCTGACAAAAAACACAAATGAGTACAGCTTCTAAAAGAATGGCACATGTCTAAACACCAATAACAAGGAAATTGAGCAAATGATTGGCATGTACCTGAAGATGGGCCTGATGCAAATGTCTGGAGTTTGTAGGTATTTGAAGACAGACACACGGTACACCCAAGTTTCAGATGTGATGCCACGCAATAGATTCCAGTCTCTGTTAACATCATTGCATTTTGTCAACAACCTCGCAGTGTCAGGCACAAAAGAAAGACAAACTTCAGAAGCTCAGACATGGCTAGCTTCCTTTAGAGAGAAATGTCTGCTGGTGGTACCTGAAGAGCACAACTCAGTTGATAAGATGATGGTTCCATTCAAGGGGAAATTCATGGCATCCTCTGTGACTTGGATGTGTACCAAGGCAGCGTTGATGGAAGACAAGCCAGATCTGAACTTAGAATGTCAGGTGATGTTGTAATGAAGTTGTCTCCACACTTCCAGATGATCAGAACTATAAAATCTATGCTGACAACTACTTCACCTCTGTCCCATTAGTAGTTCCCATTAGCAGCTCCTTGATTGTAGTATGTGGGAACAGCCAGGCAAGTACGCTTACCCAACTGTGTCCTCGAAGATGAGAAGAGCTTGACGAAAAACTGGAGAGGAAGCTTTGATGTCAGGGTGGAGGCAAACCAAAACATCTGTGCTGTGCGATGAAAAGACAACAGGGCAGTCCCCCTCGTGTCATACTTTGCTGACCCAGAACCTGTTACCAAGATTCAACGTCAGAACAAAGCCACCAAATCCTATGCAGAGGTTGAGAGGCCTTATATTGTGGGTACCTACAATAAATACATGGGTGGTGTGGATTTGTTGGACTCATTTGCTGCCAAGTACAAGTTCCCAATGAAATTACACCGCTGGTACATTTACATCTTCTTGCACACCATCATCCTTGCGGTAAGCATTGCCTGGCTACTCTACAAGCAAGACTGCAAAGCTTGCAACATTCCCAAGAAAGAGATACTGAACCGGAGAGGGTTTTAGGTGCAACTAGCATCTCCTCTCATCCTTGTAAGAATCCATTTCTGTTGTTTGTCTTATTAAATATTTCACTGACTATACAATCTTTAATCTATGTTTAACAGTGTAATTGATCTTTTTCTCATTTTATACAGATAAACTTAATTCTCAAGACGTCAAAGAGAGGGCGACCATTTTTAGAAAGGGGGGAGCCCTGTATAGCCCTGTATCACCAGAGACATCGCGGAGCCCTTTGACATCCATGATGGTCATACCACAGAGACCTGTCACTGCTCTGAGAAGGTTATTTGTACCACCAGTGGATGTGCGCTTTGTTCCCTGTAAAAACAAAGAGAGGACGCTGCAGACACTGTGATAAAGGCTACACCAATACCATCTGCAGGAATTGTGGTGTGTGTCTATGCTTTTCAGATGAAAGGAACTGCTTTTTGGACTGCCACTGTACATAAACACAAGTGGTTATCACCGTCGAATCCAATTAATGTGGGTTCTGCCAGCGTGTCCTGGGTCCGCATCGAAGTTTTCATTCTGTTATTTATTTGCCCAATAAATTTAGATTCATAAAAGTATGACTACTGTGCGATTTTTAATTATGTTATTTACCGTTAAAGAGCGTTGTAAGCAATCCACAATGCAAATCAACAATTAGTTGATAAGTTTATTTGCTTTGACAGCGTGAGTGCAAATACACAAATTCTGCTCCTATCCAGGCCTGATGTTGCAATATTGCAACAGTTCTGTAAGAACTTACTAAAAGATAATAAATTTGGTAACCCTTCAATTTCTGCACCAGAGGCCCCCTTTAACATCATCAGAGAGGAAAAATGCCCTTTTTTCTTCTATTTTTGGGTTTTACAGGGTTAATGTAAGGAATCTAAACATATACTAGATGGTTTTTTTCACATTATTCCATTTACAAAATAAGTACGCCTATATGTTTTATCTTGTTTGGGCAATAGATCTAACTGCCAGATCTCATATCAATTCACATCAATGCATTTTGTAGGACTTAAGTAAACTGTTACAATTTCTATTTTATATATTGCTGTGAGCTTTTTAAACATATTTTTGCATCAATAATGGCACTTAAAGTATTCGATCCAATTAATCTGCTGGCCTGTGCTGCAGCTAGGGTTGCCACCCATCCCATAAAATGTGGAATCGTCCCTTATTATATCCCTTGTTCTGTATTTTTATAAATGTCCAATACACATGTAAAATCAAATGAATGATCATTTACTTGATATACAGTAGAGTTAGCCAATTTAAATATTATATATGGCCACCAAATCATACTAATGAATAATGAATTAACAGTTAATACATATTCAGTCATCATAACATTCAGTCAATAAAAATTCAGTCATCATAACATACATTCTAGTACACAGGTTTACCACAGTCAGACACAACCTCAGCTACAACAGCGCTCACTGTGGACATAAACTGAATCAAAAGATTGTACTGGATTAAAAACATGTCAAATAAATGAATAAATAAACTTTAGGTAGAGCAGAGGCAGTGGTTGTCCTTGTTTTAGTTCTGTTTTTCCTCCTTAAGTAAAATGATCCCCAGGGTTCAAAGAGAGTACCCGTGGTTATGCACTTAAAAAGTTACATTAGGTTAATAATTTATTTAGTTTCTTTACTTACGGAAGTAAGTACGGAATAGGAAGCCAGTTCCAAAACAGCGCAGGCTTTAGAAGCATGTTGCGAATAAATGTGCATAGTCAGATTAATTCTCTCTTTCTATACATATTATATCCCGATAATGATTGGTCTTATTATTTAATTTATTTGTAATTAATTATATTTGAATTATACTGTTGATATCATTATTGTTTATTATTTATTATTATTATTATTATTATTATTATTATTATTATTATTATTATTATTATTATTATATTCTTCATTAAAACGGCTTTGGCATTATGAATATCCAGATTTGTCATGCCAGTAAAGATACGGTAGAATTTAAAGTAGATACAGAACGCTATACTAGTTTCGTCCACTTCATTTTTTCATAATTAATCAGTGAAGTGTGATAAATAAATTATAAATAAAAATAAAATAAACCGCCAAAGTGAAATAGGTAGTGCGGTTTGCTGGTGGTGTGCTTTTACCACACAGATAAGAATTTAAACACCTGTTACCTTTTCGCTGCGTATAACGTCACTTTGGGGAGGTGTTGTTGTTGAAGTGAGCCTCTCCTGTTTAACGGTGACATTTGAGCTTTCACTTTTAAATTAATCTCCATGAAGGTGAAATGGCGTCGAGGGAAGGTAAGAATAATAATAAACAATTGTTAATTCCAATGGCAGCTGAAGATTTAATCGCTCTGCATTCGGTGATTACGTTCTGGTTAGATTATTAATTCTGGTTTATTTTAGTTCTATAGTTCAGCGGTTATTTTATTCTAACCCAGATAGCAAAAGGATTAAAAGGAATTAACAGCGAATTAACGTTGATTTAACGTCCATCTGCTCTCTGGGAAACTTTCATATTCAAGTTAGCACTTTACGCTGACGTCACAATGAAGATGTAAAATTGTATGTAGTTTTATATAAGCGACCTATTTCCCTGTTTTTCCCTGTTTATGGCAAATGAAAACCTAAGGTCACTGTCTCAGAAAAATTATTATATTGTGAGAAGGCTCAATATTTGAAGAACATTGTATCACACTCTAATAAGCGAATAAACACAAAACACTGCAAAGTTTTCCTAAGCCCTTTAGAAGGCAGAGGGCAGTCACTGCCACCCTCCATGTGTAAGCCTCAAAAGGTCATCACTAAAGAAGCATTCCTCCATATTAATTGAAAGTTGAGTGAAAGGAAAGAGTGTGGTAGAAAAGGGTGCACAAGCAACAGGGATAACCACAGCATTGAAAGGATTGTCATGAAAAGGACATATCTCATACACAAATGTAATGTATCTACATACAACCCCAATTCCAATGAAGATGTTTCCTCACTGTGTTATATCACCTTTCCTTTTAAGAACACCTAATACGCATTTTGGAACTGAGGACACTTGTTGAAGCTTTGTAGGTTGAATTTTTTCCCATTCCCCTTGAAGCACAACTTCAGTTGCTCAACAGTTAAGGGTCTCCGTTGTCACCACAAATTTTCAGTGGGAGACAATTTTGGACAGGAGACAGGCCAGTCTATTACCTGCACTCTTTTACTACGAAGCCACGCTGTTGTAACATGTGCAGAAGGTGGGTTGGCGTTGTCTTGCTGAAATAAGCCGGGATGTCCCTGAAAAAGACGTTAAGTGGGTGGCATCAAATGTTGCTCCAAAACCTGTTATGTACCTTTCAGCATTAATGGTTCCTTCACAGATGTGCAAGTTACCCATGCCATGGTCACTAACGCTAACAGACGTGCTTTTGAACTTTGCACTGATAACAGTCCGGAAATGTATTTTCCTATTTGGCCTGGAGGAGACGATGTCCATGATTTCCAAAAATAATTTAAAATGTGTCATCCATCTCAGAGGAGCTTCGGCCCAGAGAAGCTGGTGGTGTCTCTGGGTGTTGTTGAAATATGGCTTTGGCTTGGCATGGTAGAGATTTAACTTGCACTTGTAAATGAAGCGATGAACTGCGTTCACTGACGATGGTTTTCTGAAGTGTTCCTGAGCCCATGTGGTAATATCAGGTACAGAATGATGTCGGTTTATAATGCAGTGTTGCCTGAGGAACAGAAGGTCATGGGTATTCAATGTTGGTTTTGGGCCTTGCAGAGATTTCTCCAGATTCTCTGAATCTCTGAATTCTCTTGATGAAATTATGGACTGTAGATGATGACATTTCTAAATTCCATGCAATTGCACATTAATACACTTTCTTAAACTATTGGACTATTTGCTCACACCGTTTTTCACAAAGGGGTGAACCTTTCCACATCCTTGTTGGCATTATCTTGCTGAAATAAGCCAGGATGTCCCTGAAAAAGATGTTACCAACTTGCCCGGTCTTTTGTTGCCCCTGTCCAAACTTCTTTGGAATGTGTTGCAGGCATCAAATTCAAAATGAGTGAATATTTGCAAAAAAATATTAGCCATAAAATAGTAACTTACGACTTCAGGATTTCTATTGTATTCTTTAAATTTGATTTTTTGGAATTTTAAAGAGATTGACAAATTAAATATTTTAGGGCAACCATACACTAGATGACTTTTACAAAATTCCAGTGTTGGAAAAAAAATCATGCGAGTCTTGCTAGAGTTGCGTAGTGCTCGCGTCATCTTGATCGGTAACTGTGTGGTGGTCACAATTGCAGATTTATGTAGTCTTTTTCTAGTCCTGGTGTTTTGATAAAATCAAACATGTTGAATAGTATTGTAAGCTTGCCTCACACAAATTGTGACATGAACATTGTAAACAACCAATAAAAACTTCAGCACCAAACGGGAAGCCACAAGGCAAGTACATGAATGTCTGAGGGGTAAAGAAAGTAGACATGGGAGGGTTTGGAAATAAAAAAATTATTACCATTATCAACTGTGCTCTCCCAGCTGATCTTATTTATAAAGATTATTTAAAATACAGTGTTTGTGAGAAAAAGGCATGAATAACAGTTGTCTCTTTATTTTTATTTCAATCAAGCCTCCAATAAACAAGCTTCTGATGCCAGAACAGATCTGACAAACACCTGTACTGAAAGACAAACTACATCAAAAAAACATGAGGTATGTACCCAGTACTAAGTAGATGCTTTAATGCAACATGTGTTTAATTTATTTTTGAAAGTAAAATGAAGAAAAATAAAAGGATTATTTCTCATTTATAATATGTGTAGTAAATGAATAACAATCACATTGTTTGTGTTTAAGGGCAATGAAACTGAAAATACAAAACTCCTAGCTGAAGATAAATTATTCCAAACTGAAAGTATCACATCAGAAATTAAAAGTATTACAGCCGAAGCTGAATATACCCCATTCCAAGTTAGTCATACCACCACATCCACAGTTGGAGATAGCACACTTCAAATTGGAAGTTCCACACCACAAGCAGAATGTTTTGCATTGGAAGTTAAAAGTACCAAATCCCAGACTAAACAAAATACTTATCTAACTATAGACAATGCACTTATATCTGAGCATAATGCATCCCCAGTGGAAATTACCCCACCCCGAGTTGGAAGTACCCTATGTCCTGTTAAAAGTACCACATCCCCAGCTAAAAGTATCAGTTTCCCAGTGGAAAGTACCACATCTTCACCTGGAAGTAATGCATCCACAACTGGAAGTACCACAACCTTAGCTGGAAGTACAACTCTTCAAACTGAAAGTCCCACACAACATGCAGAATGTATTGCATTGCAATTTACAAATACAACATCCCATACTGAACAAACCACTAAAGGTAATTCAACTATATCTGACCCTAATACACTTCAGGTTATAAGTACCTTAGCCCAACCTGAAAGCAGCATGCTCCAAACAGTTTTTTCACTAGAAAGTACTACATCTCAGGGTGGAAGTGCCATGTTCCAAGCTAAAGGTAACACAACCCAAGATGCAGGTAAAGAAACCACCCAAGCAGAGATTATCTTATTTCAAGATAGAGATTATACATCTCAAACTAGAATTGGTACATTCCAAGATGGAAGTAACACATCCCTTGTTGGCAGTATGACATCCTCACTTGAAAGTACCCCATCCCTAGTTGGATGTACCACATCCCCAGTTGGAAGTACTGCACTTCAAACTGGAAGTCCCTCACCACAAGCAGAATTGCAAAGCTCATTTCAGGATTCAAGTAACATAGCCAAAGCTGAAAGCACCACACTGCAATCTGAATGCACTGGATCCCCACTAGAAAGTACCACATCCCCAGTTAAAAGTACACCATATTCAGTAGGAGGTACAGCATTCCCAGTTGAAAGGAGCACATCCCCAGTTGGAGATACCACACTTCAAATTGGAAGTCCCATGCCACAGCCAGAATGTTTTACATTGCAAATTAAAATTACCAAATTACACACTAAACAAACCACTTCTATAGCTGAAGACAATACTCTTATGTCTGAGCAAAGCATACTGAAAGATTCTAGTACCTTAGACAAAGTTGAAACCACCACACTGCAATCTGAATACACTGTATCCCCATTAGAAAGTACCACATTTCAGGGTGGAAGTATAATGTTCCAAGCTGAAGGTAACACAACCCAAGACGCAAGTAAATACACTAGTACCACCACATCCCCAGATAAAAATACCACATCTCTGGTTGGAGGTACCACAGCTCAAGCCGAATATATTGCATTGAAAGATAAAAATACCACATACCAAGCCGAGATTACCTCATTTCAAGTTGGAGATAATACTTCTCAAGCTAGAACATCCGCAACTAGAAGTACTCCACCACAAGCAGAATGCATTGCATTAAAAGTTGAAAATACCACATACCAAGCAGAGATTGTCACATTTCAAGCTAGAGATAATACTTCTGAAGCTAGAGCATACCCAAATGGATGTACCACATGCCTAGCAGAAAGTATCATATCCCCAGTTTGGGGTACTACATCTCCAAATGAAGGTACCACATTCCAAGCTGACAGTACAACACTTCAACCTGGAAGTCCTGCATCACAAGTAGAATATATTCCATTGCAAGTTACAAATACAACATCAAATACTAAACAAACCACTTTCAAAGCTGAAGATAATTCAACTATATCTGAGCAAAATACACTTCAGGTTTTAAGTGCCTTAGCCCAAGCTGAAAGCCAAGATGCAAGTAAAGACTCAAGTACTACTTTTCAAAATACCAAATCCCAAGCAGAGATTAACACATTTCAAGCTGTCAATAATACATCTCTAACTACAAGTAACACATACCAAACTGGAATTACCACATTCCAAACTGGAATTACCACATTCCAAACTGGAATTACCACATTCCAAACTGGAAGTACCACATCCCCAGCTGGAGGTACCACGTCAGTTGGCAGTACCACATCCCCAGTTGAAAGTGCCACATCCCCAGTTGGAGGAACCACACTTCAATCTGCAAGTCCCACACCACTAGCAGAATGTTTTACATTCCAAGTTAAAATTACCAAATTCCACAATAAACAAGCACCTTCTCTAGCCGAAGACAATACACGTCTATCTGAGCAAAGTGCACTTCAAGATTCAAGTACCTTAGCTAAAACTGAAAGCACCACTCTGCAATATGAATGCCATGCATCCCCACTAGAAAGTACCGCATATCAAGGTGGAAGTATCATGTTCCAAGCTGAGAGTAACACAACCCAAGATGTAAGTGAAGACACAAGAAGCATTACATCCCCATTAGGAGGAACCACATACCCAGTTGGAAGTACCTCATCACTAGTTGAAGGTACCACATCCCCAGCTAGAAGTACCCCATCCCCAGATGAAAGTACCAAATCACTAGCTGGAAGTACCACACCCCCAGTAAAAAGTATCAGTTCCACATATTCAGATGGAAGTAGTACATCCCAAACTGGAAGCACTACACCCCCAATTGGAGGTACCACAGCCACAACTGGAAGTACACCATCCCCAGTTGGAGGTACCACATTGCCAGTTGGAGATAATACATTTCAAGCTAGAAGTACAACAACCTCAACTGGAAGTCCCCCATCCTCAGCTGAAAGAACCACATCCCCAATTGGAGGTACCACACCCCCAGCTAAAAATACAACATTCCAAGTTGAAAGTATTTCACTTCAAACTGGAATCCCCACACCACAAGCAGAATGTTTTGCATTGCAAGGTAAAAATACATCTCCCACTAAAACAAATTCTCAGGCTGAAGATAATATACTTTTGTCTGAGAATATTGCACTTCAAGTTTCAAGTAGCTTAGCCCAATATGAAAGTGTTGTGCTTCAAACCACATCCCCACTAGAAAGTCCCATGTGTCATGGAAGTGTCATGTTCCAAGCTGAAGGCCACACAACCCAAGATGCAAGTAAAGACACAAGAAGTGCCACATTTCCAACTGGAAATACCACATCTCCAACTGAAAGTACCACATCCCCAATCAAAAGATATACATCCACAGTTGGAAGTACCACCTTTCAAGCTGAGAGTACAACACTTCAAACTGGAAGTCCCACACCACAAGCAGAATGCTTTGCATTGCAAGTTAAAAACACAACAGCTCACAATAAACAAACCATTTATCAAGCTGGTGATAATACACCTATATCTGAGCATAACACAATTCAAGTTTTAAGTACTTTGGACCATGCTGGAAGTACTGTGCCACAATCTGAATGCACCTTAATGTGTCAAGTTGAACATAACCCTATAGAAAATACAAGTCAGGACACACATTCTAAAAACACCAAATCCCAACTAGAGATTACATTTCATACTCTAGATAATATATTTCAAGCTAGAAGTACCACATCTCAATCTGAAAGTACGTTAGCGTCAGCTAGAAGTACCACATCCCCAGTTGGAAGTACCACATCACTAGCTAAAAGTACCACACTTAAAACTGGATGTCCCACGCCCTCAGCTGAAATTATTTCATCCCAACATGAAAGTACAACTCACCCAACTGAATGCATTAAATCCCAATATGAAACTGTAACCTCAAAAAATTACAATGCCATATCCAACGTTGAAGGTTTCATATCTCTAGCAGAAATGACCTCATCAATACCTGATTGCCCTATATCCCCAGCTGAACCTTCCCTGTATCAAGGTGATGATATAGCATTTCAAACTAAAGTTAACACATGGCCTGGTACAAATACCACATCCCAAGTTGGAATTTCCACATCACAAGCTGTGCATACCACATCACTGGATAAAAGTAACACATTAAAAGGTGAATCTACTACTACATCAAAATCTGAAAATACCATGCTCCAATATGAACAAAACATACAATATTCTAAAAGTACCATTTGTCCTGCTGGAAGTACCACATCACAAGCTGATTGCACTTACTCCAAAGCTGCAAGTGTCAAGTTCCAAAAGGAAGTTATAGCCTCCCAAACTAAAAGTACCGCACCCCAAGTTGAAGGTAACACATCCCAATCTGAAAGTACCACATTAATGCCTAAAAACTCCTCATTCCAGGAAGCCACAGAATGTTCAACCCAATCTACCACATGTCAAGCTGGAAATACTAGATCTCGATATGAAACTACCACACCACAGCTCGGAAGTTCCATTCCTCAAGCTGAGAATATCATATCCCAAGTTATAAGTACCATTTATCAAACTGAGGACTTCCAATTTCTAGCTGATCAAACCTCACCCCCAATGGAAGCTAAAGCTAAACTAAAAACAATACTTCAAATGGAATACAATACACAACGAGTAGAATACAACACATCTCAAGATGATGCTGAGATGTGCAGTGGTAAGTGAAACAAAGTTATTTGTTATTTGTTAAGTTATTTATTTCACTGCATTTTTTATTTCCCCCACATTCTTCATTTACAGACAATAATGCGCCCCTGAAGCAGCAGAAGCTAATGACAGACACTACCAATAAACTATCAGGAACACCAAGTGTAAGTAATATCTGATGCAGCGACTGTGTTAATAATGATATTTAATAACATTAACTCAATATAGCTCATTTTCAATCATGTTGATAACAATAACAGATATTAGAAGGGATTGTTTTAAATGACCAAATATATGATAATTTTATGCTACATGCTTCATAACCAGTCAAACCACAAAGGGAACAATTAACTTTAAAGTACAGTGGGGGGGGGGGTTCTCTTTGGTGGGTGAAATGGTAAACATCATCTGCTTGTCCTGCATTGTTTTGTGAAGATTTTTTACTTCATATTGCTTTGAGGTGTAGGGTTATATATCATGGCACTGTTCAAGCAGTTCAAGGCTGGATAAGTTGACATAGGGACTCATAATTGATTAAGAACTTTTTAAAAATATGCCGTGTTTACATTATTTTTTATAGGAAACAGCAATAAGAGAACATGGATCAAAATATGATGAAAGGACAAAAAAAGAGCAACTTTTAACTAAGCTTCATCTACTGGAAAAACAGAAACTAAAGATGAAGACTTCAGATGTTCTTCAACTAACTTCTCTTTCATTACATTGTCAAGCACCTTGTGAAGAAAATAATATTGTTCAGACCTTCCTCCAAAGATTGTTAATGATGGATTACAGAGCAAGAGACATCACCACCAAAAAAAAGGACACTGATTTAGACCTTCATTCTCCAGATAAAGATGACGTGGATGCATTTGCTGAGCTTGTTTCCCAAAAAGTTGTATCTTTTAACTGTAAAACAGATCCTACCCACCCCATGGATCTTCAGATGGCGGTGTTCCACTGCTCAGACAGTTTCCTGAAGCAACTAATAGTAACTAAACTCTCTCAGTGTCAGTATGCTCTGCCTCTACTGGTACCAAATCCATTTACTGAACAGATTAAGTTTCCTCTGTGGACATTTCGCCAAATTATTATAAACTGTAAAACCACAGACTCTTCAGGTACCAAGATCAGTAAAACTCAGCATGT